>CM035430.1:162500055-162720055 GCA_020310875.1 Ceratopteris richardii | reverse complement strand
GGCTTTACGATATCATAAGCAGCATGAATGCGAAATCTACGAATCAGGGATCCAACCTGCTTCAGAATGCGGAGCGTATTACTGACACCATAGAGCTTATGAACATTCATGAACTGCCTTGGTTGATCAGGCGGAAAGTAAGGTGCCAAGGGACATTCAGGATGGCACTTTCGCCTCTGGAACTTACAAGCCGCACAGGCTTGCGTGACCGTCGAAGATCCCCCGCCACCAGGGGAAAGAGAGCTTACGCTAGAGTCCCGAAGGTTGCTGTTGTAGTGGCCACTCGGTGATGTTGTACGATTCATTCTCCCTTCCTCAAGTTTGGCTTAGCACGGACGCAATCGAAATGCCGATAATTTGGGTCATCTCATATGGATTCCCGTTGCTCCGGTATGCAGGTTTGGCAATATGCGTAAAAGCTATTCAGCACATCAACGATACAAGCACCTACAAAGGCATCATCGATCATCAGTGGCAGGTGGATTAGAAGCAAAAATTAAACACATTAATTGCTGTAACACTTTCTTTAAAACCGGAAATCAGCAGCTTCAGCTATACTGGAAACGAAGTCAGTAACCGGAAGCGACAGCGTAAGATAGCACCATAATATTTTATTTGTTGGTCGGCAAAGATGTTAATTATTCTAAATAAAATTTACAATTTGAGGATCGGGCGATTATGAACGGATTGTAGAAATCCGTTCGAGTGCATAAAAGCATGGTGATGCGGACTCTCGAGGTTTGATGATTCAAATCGCGACTCGCGAGTTTGATGTTATACTACTGCGATGGATATCATGTGCCCGAGATATTTAGTACAAGTAACTATTAATACGGAGTGCAAATAATCTTCACATGTTCCAAATTATCTGATCAATTGATCAGTATGAAGAGTACTTTCTGGTAAACGCTTTTGAAACTTTGGCTATTACAGAAGTTTATTTGTGAAAACCTAGGGCAACGTAATCAAAACACACAATAATATAAAGAGAGAACATTCAAGAAATTCTATGTTTCCTGCGATAGACCTGCCGTCTTTACGAATCAGAAACGGATTGCATTAGGTAAAAGAAGATGAGCTAGAAGAGAAAACTTGCATATAAAATTTGAAAGCTGGAAGACAAGTAACAGTATTAATTTTGGTATCCGCGCAATTTTCAATCCACTCCGAGAAACTTACGAATAAATCGTTGTCATAAGCAAAGCTGAATAAGAGAAATCAAGCGCGCAGCGAGGCCATAGCCAAATGTAAGCGAAACGAATATGCCCGACAGCAGACGCACAGAGACCACGCATTAGTGCTACAACCTGTATAGATCAAACAAGGACGAGAATAGCCTCCTAATCACAGCGAAGCCAAGAACATAACAGGAGGATCTGACAAGCCTAGCAACAACACCACAGACTCCTTCATACAAACAGCAGAAATACTGAACAAGTGCACTAGGTCTGCGATGGTAAATAGACTGAAACTGTTTGGTACCTGTGAAGTTCACATAAAACACCTCTTGATTGGAAATTCCCCCGGGCCTGGATCACTGATGGTCGCGGCTCGTCTAGCCTGGTATCGATGGTGATGCGGAAGCCATCCAGGAGTGTGGTTTGCAGTCAATGATTATTCGACCATCGATTTTTTTTCTTTGCGGCTAAATATATTTTCATGCCGCGCAATGAAATCGAATTTCTGATGAAGAGGGAATCTGACACATCGCCTGACAACGACTAGAGAGAGAGACAGAATCAAACATAAATAGCAACTTCAAGGGAGAGACTGTAACTATTTTCCTGCAGACCTCGTTTCTTGAATTTCACCACACAGGAAGCCTCTCGCGGCATCGTAAAAACTCAGGTGACCGACTGAAATCGTCAAATAGTATGCCAACTTTGACAAGCCGCCGAGAAGGCTAAATCTAGTCTCTCTCCTCAAGCTCCCTATTTTTACCCAATCTGGGAAAAAGCTGTCCCTCCGCCATTGGCTGTCTTCGGAGGAGTCGGGGAATCAAGCATGTTTCGATCAGGGCTGAGGTATGCTTGCCATTTGCTTTTATCGCAACGCTATCAAACCTTTGGCAAGTTGCTCTCGCTCGCTTATCTCTGCACATATTTATAGATTATACACACACGCAGACATATACACTGCTTATTTTATTATTTTTCTGGACTTGGTGAGCGCGTTTGGAAGGGTAAACCAACGACTCACAGGTAGCCATTTTCGTCAGTCTACCATACCTGCAGTATGACGGAGGTGTTCTTTGAGAGGTGCACATCATACATGAAAATTGTCACATGTGTGTTGATCTTACAACCAAGTGTCGATTTGGATGCCCATACACCATGAGACTTGGATTTCCGACGAGCTGAAAAATGCATTCAGATTTTTTGGTAGCTTCTTATTAACTGTCTCTGTACTTTATATGAAAGAATTTAAGAGCAAACAATGAAATATTTCCACTAGTGAAGTTCGTTTTTGAGGATGAAACAAAGCTTTAATTATGAAGGAAAGAAGATACAAAGCCTCAAAGAAGGTGGAAGAGGCACCCCTAATCTTAATAATACAGTAAAAGTTCATGGTAAGCCTCACATTGGAGTGCAAGGAGAGGAGAAACTCTCTCCATTTACAAGGCTTCTATGACTTCTTGTATACACGCAAAGGATAATGAGGGACTCCTTTCATACAATCAAGATCCATATCGGCTAGATTCCTAAGAGTACATTTGAGCGACCACTAAGATCCACTCCGAATTCTCAAACAATAGCTTGGTTCCCTACATCCATTAATTGAGAAGGTAGCTTGACGTCCAAAACATCCAACGAGTAGGATCCACCCTTGAACAAACACCCAGCAATAGCTCCTTGTAGTTCGAAACTTTAGGAAGAATAAGCTTGCAAGATGACTAGAATATCAAGTAGTTTCTTATTAATTTTGTAGTTTAAAGAAATATGGGCAACATCCTTAGAGACCATACAAATTTTACATCCATGATGACCAAGCTTGGCCCTTAAAGCTCTTTTAGCTATCATAAGCCCTGATACATTATAATATAAATAAGAATACACTTCTTGATTTCGAGAGGGATGTACCTAATAAGACTAAATTTATACTTTTGTTGCCTAAAGCCACAATGCACTTTCCAGATGATTTTGAGTTTCTTTCTTGAATTTTTTAATGGTATAGAACCTACTCTTGTGAAAATTATAAAGAATATAAGAAATTTTATGTAAAGTGATGGGGTCTCTCGTGTCTCTAGCATGAGAGAAAGTCTTTATTCATGTTAAGGCTTGATAGAAGACCTTGAGTGAAACCATCAATAAGGTGGAAAGATGAAGCAATTTCTTGTTCCCCCAAGAACCTTCCATTTTCCTATAGATCTTCATAGGTAATAACACTAGAATTTATACTTTATGGAGTTTCGTAATGAACAACACTTTTTTCTTGAATATGCTAGAACCAAACTAAAGAGATTCCTAAAAAAAAAAAAGATAGATTTAATTATATCTTTTAAGGCAAGAAGAATTTGTTCCTTGCACATCAAATTTGTGGATGTTTCTTTTCAAAAGAAAAGCCCAATAGCTCTCATAGTCCATTTGACAGCCAATATATTGGTAAACAACAAAAGATCCAATACATCCAAACCACCATAAGAGTTTGGCATGTAGAAACTCTTTCAAGTAGTCTTCATCAATTTAGTTTTCAGATCATTGACAACTGATAAAGTCTTCATAGAAAATCTTATAGCCCAAGAAAATTGAGCTTTACTATGAATACGCCATGAAAATGAATAAATGATTCAATGAATAAGCTAACAATTCACAACAAATAATCTACTAGAAAGTACAATTCGACGGCTTTACAAATTCATGAATTTAGACTTGAATTTATTGAAAGCCGGCCACTTTCATCATTGTTGAATCAAAATCTTCAATCCCAATGGAATATGAAGAGGTGTAAAGCAATCACCATCTTCAATGATGGTCGAAACAAGCTTGGAAACCGAATTATGAGGATAATCTATATTATATTGATTTTTTCTTGAGTTGCTAGAAAGAATATATATTTCACGGCATCCCAAAAAAGTTAGTCATTGATTTATCATTTGCATGGACAAGACTATTCTTACCATCAACAACATCTATAGTCATACCTATGATTTTTTTACCATATATCTAACCTCTTTCAAATTTATCTTTCACAAGCTAAAGAATTGAATCATTAGAAATGGAAAACAAAAAGAGAAAGAGGGCGAGCCTATCCTATAGATCTTTGGAGTTTAAAAGGTTTAGATAAAAATTCATGAATAATATATTTAGCAAGTGATAGCTCACTTGTGCAGACCGTTCTGAATGGTCTTCCTGATTCATATCAGAGTTTTGCTTCTACTCTTCGGTTGATGATGAAAGGCAATCCGAATGCCTTATCATTTGAGGAGTTAGTCTCTGTTTTGTTGCAGGAAGATAAGTAGCTTTCCTGGCTAGTAAGAAGCGCAAAGGAAAATGGAGCTCTTCTACTAGTAAGCAGAAATCTGCAAATGCTGCACATTCAAAGAACCAGGATAAAGATGAGAAGAAATCAGAAAAGCAGAAATTTTGCAAGTACTGTAAAGGGAATGATCATATCATAAAGAATTGTCCAAAACTGGCTGCAAAAGAGGCAAAAAAAAAGGTGGCTGGAATGGTTGTTGCAGAAGCCTCTACACCAAAAACAGAGTCTGCTAATCATGTGCAGGAAGAAGAATGGGCGTTTACTACTGTTTGCAGTTTTGACCCATCTTCTCATGCACAGTGCATTTCTGTAGTGGACTCAGATGTTTGGTACTTTGACAGTGGGGCGACCAAACATATTACCTCGCAGCGCAGTTTCTTCTCTTCACTCGATCCTGCCCCTACAGGGAATACTGTCACATGCGCCAACAACTCCTCTTATCCTGTTATGGGAGTTGGTAAGATCATTATGAATACTGCTGATGGTAGTTCTTTCACCTTGTCAGATGCTTTATTCGTGCCAGGGATAAAAAAGAACCTGTTATCAGTTTCTGGATTAGCCAAGATTGGCTTGGTTGTGAAAGTTGTTGATAACAGGTGTACAGTTCATGATCTGTCAAATGGCGATGTGATTATTGCTTCTAGCATTTTATGTCGTGGGATGTATAAGCTCATAGACTATGAAAGATCTGAAATTGATTTGGCATGTGCAGTAGATGATTCTCAGGCTATGTCAGATGCAAAGCTTTGGCATGCACGCTTTGGTCATCTGAATTTTGCTAGTTTGCTACGCCTGTAGAAATCTGAAATGGTGTCCTCTTTGCCCAAACTTGAGGCACCTGGAAAACATGTTTGTGAAAGCTGTATTTTGGGCAAAATGCAGCGTTCCTCCTTTCCAAAAGATGGTTCAGTTCGGGCTACACAGAAATTGCAGCTTGTACATAGTGATGTATGTGGTCTTATGTAGACACCCTCTTTTGGAAATTACCTTTACTTTGTGACTTTCATTGACGAATTTTCCAGGCATGCATGGGTATATCCACTCAAAGCAAAGTCCGAAGTGTTCATGTGCTTCAAACTGTTTTTGGTTTTGGCTGAAAATATGTCAGCATGTAAAATGGGCACCTTCCGTTCTGATCGAGGGGGGAATATATGTCTTCTGATTTTAATGCATTTCTGGCTGAACGTGGGATAAAACACCAGTGTATAGTGCCGTATACACCTCAACAGAATGGATTTGTTGAACGGAAGAACAGGTCACTCATGGAGATGGCGAGGTGTATGGTCAAGAGTCAGGCTTTACCACATAGTTTCTGGCTTGAGGCTGTCATGTGTGTAGCATATGTACTTAACAGGTGTCCCACTAAAGCGCTACAGTCTATCACTCCATATGAGGCTTGGCATGACTGCAAGCCATCTATTGCTCATCTGCGTGTTTTTGGTTGTTTGGCATATGCATTAGTGCCTAAAAAACATCGCAAAAAATTGGATGAAGGTAGTAAAATGTATTTTTGTTGGGTATACTTTTGAAAGTAAAGGCTATCGTCTGTATCATCCACAGACTAAACGCATTCTGGTTAGCCGTGATGTTGTCTTTGTGGAAGATGCTATTCAGCCATTGCTTTCATGTACTAAGGAGACATCTGTTAGCTCCAAAGACATGTATGATACTTTGATGCCTCTTTTTACAGGTGGACAGTCTAGTGCTGGTCCTAATGAGGCATCTTCTCAGCCTTTGCAGGTTTCATATGATGATGCAGATCATTCCATTTCTGATGCAGATTTACATGATGCACTGACTAATTAACGAAAATGGTTGGAAGTCATGCATTGAAGAAAAAGAAATATCTTGATTGTTAAACTTAAAAACTCATTGTATGTGTATGATAATCAATGCAAGGATTATAATGATGAAGAAAGGGCATACCAAGTATAACATCATAGGACTACAAAGGAGCAATTAAGAATGTGCATTCATCTACATATGAACCTATACAAATCTGAACATTATGCACTTCACTTGTAACATTTTTCTCATATCATGTGAACTACCATCATCATGTAAAATATTAACAACTTTACCATTAATAGTACCTTTCATGCAAAGTAAAGAATGGATAAAAATTGTGTTACCCAAGGTACTTAGATCTTTTTCCAATGCTTCTTCGGTCCAATTAGGTTGAATGTCTTCAAGAACCACCTCCATGTTGTGTGCTTGAGCTTTTACAGGCTTCATGTCCTTAGTTCCGAACCTACATTTAGCTTTGGTATGACCAAACGTACCACAATTCCCACAAGTGATACGGAGCTCTTTTGCTGAGCATCCATCATCATAGTTTGAAAGGCTCGAGGTTTGGTAGGTTTGCCACCTCTAGTGGTGGCTCTCATTGAGTGACTAATTGCTTCCATAATTCATCACGCTCTGTTTCTAAGGTAGCATATGCTTCTAGTAGGTCAGCATGTGTGTCCAAAATGATCTGCATGTTGTCAGATGGTATGGCTTTGAAACGGTCCGGGTGGATCTCAGTGGTGGATCCTTCCATCGTTGCTTCTAAGTTTTCTTCATTCTATCGTTGGAGTCTTTTATTTTCTTCTAGTGCCACGGACATGTGTTTCCTTAATAATGCAAGGTTGTGGCAGGTTTTGAGGTTTTCTGCTTGCTGGGCACGTAGCAATTCTTCAAGGTGTTGTTGCACCTTTGAATCTGGCTTGGGGGGATTGGCCACTAATTTGTCATATTGTCTCTGCAAGGTATCACACTGTTGTTGTAGTAGCCTCTTGTCCTTTTCCAAGTTGATGAATCGTTCTTGTAGAGATTCATGGGTTCTGAAAAGGCTCGTATGTTGAGCATCTAAATGCTGGTAATTATGTTATAATAGAGATATACATTGATACAACGTATTGAATACATTATTGATAGGAGTGGATGCTGGGAAGGTGTTGAATGCAAGAGGGTAGGGAAAAGGGAAAGGGAGTGTGTATGTTGTGCTTGAGAATGGTGAAGTGGGTGGTGGGGGAATGGGAGATTGTGGGAACATGGGGGAGGGAGAGGTGCGGAAGTGGGTGATATGTCCATGAGGTCATGTGTGGATGCGGTCGTGGGAGTTATTGTGTACATGGGAATGGTAGGTGTGGTGATGGTTGTGAAGGTGTATAGTGGTGTGTGCAGTTGTGCATATGAGCCACTGAGAAGTGTGACAGGGGGAATGGGATTTTCGATGACTACAGCTAGAATTACAATGTTCGATGTGGTAGTTACAATACTGGTGGTGTCAGGTTGTGCAGATTGTGAAGGTTGACTCACTGTTTGTGCTTCACTAAGGGAAGTAGAGACTGTGGCTCTGACAGTAGTGATGACCATGGTGGTAGGAGGTGAGGGTGGTGGAGTTGGAGGGGAGGGTGTTAAAGTTGGTGATGGGGGTGCACTTGAAGTCTGGGCTTTGTCAGTGTGTTGAATGGAGTGAGTTGTGCCAATGGTTGTGGAGGTGGTGGCATGTGGTTCTGATACCAAAATATTTATCTGCTTCCTGGTCTAGGGGGACGTCTCCTGTGTCATCGCTCAAATCTACGTGAGTGTGCAAGGGCACTGTACACGGTCTCTGGTACTCCTAGTGCATCAGCAAGCATGTCGAGGGTAGCCCTCTATTGATCATCTACACCTTCTTCTTCAAGTATCTGATTTATCAAGGCCTTCCCTGTTGCCAAAGATAGTCTGTGTTGTTCCTGAACCAGGTTGATAGTATCATACAGTCTTTTTAGTTGTGTTAAAGGTATATTCCTCGTTTACTATTAACGTAACTGTTAATTGCCTACCGCGGACGTTAATTACTAATTCAACACAACAACCCTTCGGAGACTCCAGAATCTGGTTCCACACCTGCGTACCAGATATTTTCCGAGTCTCTCTCTTTCTCTGTACTCAATCTTACCGCAAAACATAAACTGACTCGAGCCAAGTGGGTCCTTGGGAGTGGTAGGGGTCTGTTAGACAGAGGCCCTGTACTATTTTCCCAGTTTCTCACTCAACAGTAGTTGTGGCTTTTCCGTCTTAGCTCAGTTTTTGCTCCTGAACAACTTCAATTAGACCAACGTACTGGACTCAGAGTTCTCAGGCTGTTCTGCCATAGTAGTTGAGCAGTAGTCCGAGATTGCAGTCCAACACTTTTAGTAACTTAACACACAATTCTTCTTATCAGTTCACAGACTTACCGTGTGTCTACCTTTCAATCCGTAATATCTACGGATCGTAAGACGCATAGCGACCGTGTTACCATTCTACGCGTACTTAGATATTACCGGCGTTACCTTGAACACAGACTACGATACCAACTCAGTCACTTACAGAGAATCATACCAACTCATGTCCATCCTTCACACTTACTTATTCCACCGCAGGAATAGCAAATAGACAACACTCTAACACCTTACGCATAATCAAGACACCTCAACTCGTTACCGAACAGAATCTCACAATCGTAGTACCGACTCGTAACACCACAGTGTATCACACATACGCAGTCAAATGATTACACAGAGAAGGCGCACAGAACAGGACAGAACCAAGACACTCTACTCGTTTGCACACAGTAGAAGAAGTAACCCCAAAAAAACGGGAACTCTCACAATATACTCGCAACTTCCCAAAAAACGGGGACTCTCTCTGATGCCCTCTCGTCCCTTTTCATTGCTTTAAATAGAGTTTTGTTACAAGGCTTTACGCGAATCTTTCTTTACCGCGTACTTTCAGAAGGGTTCTTTCTACATTAAACTCTATCTAAGTACAATTGTCCTTTGTTCGGCGGCCGTCTAACACTGGCACGCACGGTGGGACTCGAACCCGCAAGTGCAGTACTGTAGGTGATATCCTTTTGCCTGGGGCTATGCATCAGAAAGATGCAGGCTAATCGCTCATAATGTCCATATTCTGTTGGTGATTCAGTAAATATTTTTCAATCCCGAATGTGTCACTGTATGTGATAGGTCGTCTCTTTCTCCAGAATTTCCTCAAACTCGTATAGCTGGGCTAGTTGCCTCAAAGACTCATACTTTACATACTCGTATTCTTCAGCTGCAGCTCTTCCTTTAAATAGCTTTTTGAACATCTAAGCCCTTCTGAAAAACATGTCGATTTATACATATAATAAGAATCTACTCTTGATTTCGTTGTTACCTGGGCCCACCTTCTTGATCTTGTGCTTTAAGCGCTTCGTGTATGGAATCAAAGTACCCTCTGTGCTGTTGAATCCATGTCTTCTGCAGAAGTCATGTAACCATACAGTATCCTATCACCACCTGGCTGAGATATCCGTTTATAGTGTCTGTCGGTCCATGCCAGGAATTAACTCCTCAATCCTTTCTCATCGCACTTGTTCTAGTGGCGGAACAAGTCCACTGTTCCCAGGGTAACTTAGCAAACTGTCGGAGTCCGGTCCTCTGGTGATGTTTGTTGAGGTTCTTGCGTTATCTTCGTCATCGACATCCTCACTCACATTCTCTGCTTTGACATTCTCCACCAAATCCTCGTCACTATCCTGTTCGTTTCGCCTTTCGTCTTCCGAATCGCTAGAAATGATCACTTCTCCCGAGTCGCTGGAAATGATCAATTCTTCCCCGAAGTTGTATTCGCACTTCGTCGCTCCCCGTCTTGCTTTCGTCTGCATCGGCACCATCCTTGACGCTACCTTGCTTCATCACCCTTTCCGGCCACCATGAAGAGCGTTGTCTTTCAGTCCTGTTCCACACTAAGTCACACAGCGCAAGCCTAGTGGCTTGCCAGCTCGATCGAAGCCACTGTAATGTAGTATCGATTGTAGTCACAACACGGTTCGGTGTAAGTGTGCGTTCCCGGGTATTCGTATTTATAAGTGCTAGACCTTGAGCTGCCAGTCGCTAGAATGATGGTATTCCATTCTGATATGACATTTCAGGCTGCTTACCGAGATTCTAGAATCAAGAATCATCATTCTGGAGATTGGTGCTGGACTTGGAACGTCTTTTACATGTGTGAAAGTATTATGCACAAAAAATCATGACTTTTAATACTAACTGGAGGGGGGCGATGTCGGCTTCCAGGGTGTCTACCTTGTGCTGGTATTCGAGTTTCAGGTGGTCCGTGGCTGCCGAAAATTGGGCGGGTAGCTGGTGTGATAACTGGATGAGGTACTGCCCCATGGCGGCAAGCTCCGAGAATGCGTTCTGTGGCGGTGGTGGTGGAGGACGACGAGGTTGAGAGGATGTGTCGGTGAGGAGTTGCTGGGAGTTTGGTGGAGAGTAGTTAGGGGAGGAAGAGGAAGATGCTGTGGGTTCATCGGTGGGTGGGAGGGGTGGTTCCGATAGGGGTTTGGCAGGAGGTGGTGTAGGGAGGACGGTGTCTGAGGGGTTTACCTTGGCGAGTGTTTCTGTCTGGTTGATGGCGTCGATGAGTTGATCCAGGGCTTTGGTGGCCGATTCCTGTTCATCCTGGTGCTGCTCCGATTCTTTTTCTGTGGATACTAGTTCCGTCTCTGCTTGATCCTGCTGGTCTGGTTGCTCCGTCGATGTTTCGATGTGTGTGGTGGTGTCGTGGTACGTTTCCTCTTGGTCGTCTGGCTTGGTCTCCTGATCTTTTCCGGCGGATCCTTGGACTTCACTTTCCGAGGAGCTGATCCGAATTCGCTTGGTACGGAAGAGCTGATTAATTTCTTCGTCTTCTTCTTCACTGTCCTCGATTGGTTGTGCGGACTCTTCGTGTCGAAGTGCGGGGCCTGCGGGTGGGGGTTGTGCGGCGAGGATGGTTGGGAAGAGGAAGGAGATGATGTGTGGAAGGCGAGAGCGGGGGGTAGAACCCTTTTGGAGCTGTTTTACGATAGCTACACATTCTTTATGGATTCTATGGAAGAAATAGGAGGCAAAATTTACAGGTTCGCGGGCAGCTAGGTCTAAGGCGGAGTAGAAGGGGCGAGAGATGCCATAAGTTCGTTTCTGCAGGTTAAGGATGGCTACAAGGAACTGGAGGGCGGATCGCTCGGGTTCGGGGCGGCATAGAATGGCGTATTCGTTTGATGAGGAACGGGGAAAGAGTTCGGTCATACGGGCTACAGTGATGGTAGGGCCATTTTCGCGACCTTCCGGGGTGAGGCGGTAGGCGTCGGCGAAGGCTTGGAAGGTGATGACGGTTCTGTGTGGGAGGGAAAGGAAGGCCCACTGTCGTTCGGTGGCGGAGCTTTGGGCAATGGCTTGAATGATCTGTGCGGAGAAGGGATGGGTTTCCACTGAGTGCCAAGGCAACTCAGCGAAGTTGGCCAACCCTCTGCATCTCAGGTATTCGCCTACGTCTGTAGGGATGCCTTCGCGGAAAGAAGCGTAGTTGGCTAGAGCTTCCATGGCGTTCACAGTGCACACTTACAGAAAACACAGAATACACAATCACGAAAACACAATAGCGGTTTTTGGCGCAACTCAGGGGTTTAAATATGGAGAACACGGTGTGGAGGTGAGGATCATTGTGTGGTGCGGGAATGATACGGTTTGCATGCTGGCGTGCGTACTGAGTGACCGGTAGGGAGAGGCGGCTGGTATCATAAAGATCTGTACAAAAGACGGCTAAAAGCAAAACATAAAAATTTATACAAAAACGTGGCTCGTCGCCGAATAATTAAGGCGTACTGGTAGTGGGATAATACGGCCGTAACTTCGATCCATTAATTACTTTTGGAAGTGGAATTTCGGTCAACGTAGTCAACCGAAAAGTTGCCGGACCTACTTGTGCTGAGATCTTGAAAGGGCCGAACCATCGTAGTTTGAATTTTCCTGCTGCTCTGTCCGATTTTGCGTTATAGAAGAGTACAAGCTGTCCTACCGAAAAGATTGGCGTCTTCAAATATCGATCGTGTGTCTTAGCCTGCCTTAGTTGAACTTCACGCATAGTCAAAAAACTGAGCCATCGGTGCTCATCGAGTTCTCTGAGTGCGTCCATTCGTTCTGTCAGTGAAGATTCCGGTAGCATCTTCTGAGTGATTGCTACCCGCAAACTTGGGATGACTACTTCCATGGGAGCGATTGCTTCTAAGCCATAAGCTAGCTTGAAAGGTGTCAAGCCTATTGTTACTTTATATGTGGTTCGGTATGCCCATAATACCGCAGGTAGTAGTTGATCCCATCTTTCCGGTGCTTCCATGATCAATTTCCGGAGGATGTTTAATAGTGCTTTGTTTGTACTTTCAGCCAATCCATTGGCACGTGGATAATAAGGAGAGCTAAATTTATGTGTGACTTGGAAGGACTGTGTGAGAGCCTTCATTAAATTGTTTACAAAATGAGTGCCTTGATCTGAAACGATTTCCAGTGGTAAACCAAATCGTGGAAAGACATCCGTGAGTAGACATTTTGCTACCGTAACTGCTGTAGCAGACCGCAAAGCCCAAGCTTCTGCCCATCGAGTTGCGTAATCTGTGCAAGTCAGTATGTATCGATTGTTACTGGATACTGCTGGAGGTGTAATTGGCCCGATAAAATCTAAACCCCATTTCTGAAAAGGTTCTAATGGCAAGATGGGTTGCAGGGGAAAAAGATGCCGTTGAAAAGGTTGACCAGTTCTTTGGCAAGCATCGCATTGTTTAACAAACTGTGAGATATCTCTGTACATAGTTGGCCACCAGAGTCCTCCTTGCAGAATTTTCCGGTGGGTTAAGTCTGCTGCAAAATGGCCACCGGAAGGAATTGAGTGAGCCAAAGTGATAACTGAGTTAACTTCATGTGGTGGAATACAGCGAAGTAGGATTCCGGTATGATCTGTATAATACAGTTCTCCAGCAACTAACCGAAATCGGCGGCTAAAAACTGCGATTTTTCTTCGAACTGCCTTGGCAGTCTCGGCTGGAAAGCGTCCTTCGGTGAGAAAGGTTAGAATCTGATCATAGTATGTAGGTGGTGTTTGTAAGTTGGGCGACTCATCAGGTAGTGGTTCAGCATTATAAATCGCAGGAGTCGTGTCATCTATCCCTACCGGATCTTCACCGGAATCTAGGCGTGATAAGAAATCTGCTAAGGCATGTGCATTTCCGGGTCGGTGAATGACATCATAATCGAATTCTTGTAGAAGTAGCACCCATCGTGCTAATCGTCCTCCTAAGTGCTGTTGTCTTACTAGATAAACAAGGGCAGCATGATCCACATGAAAGGTAAATTTTCGGCCTAGTAGATAATGTCTGAACTTTTTGATTGAGTAGATCAATCCTAGACATTCTCTTTCAGTGGTGGAATAGTTCTTTTCTACCGGTGCAAGCCTTCTACTGGCGTAATAAACAGGGCGAAACCACTTATCTGTTTGCTGCATTAGAATACTGCCGATTGCAATATCTGAAGCGTCAACAAAAACATGGAACGGATTGTCCCAGTCCGGTGGTTGTAAAATTGGAGCGTGCGTCAAGAGATACTTGAGTCGATCAAATGTAGTTTGACATTCTTCAGTCCATTCAAACTGTCTGGGAGTCTTTGCGATTAGCCTGTTCAGTGGTACTGCTAGGTGAGCAAGCCACCGTAAGTGTCTGCCATGCCACCGTATTTGACCCATAAAACGCATTACTTCCTTCGGAGTTGTGGGTATCGGGGCTTCTAAAATCGCTGAAATCTTATCTGGGTCCACTCGAATACCTTGAGCAGATACAATATGCCCAAGTAGTTTGCCACACGAAACGGCAAACACGGATTTGTTGGGATTAAGGCAGAGTCTATATTCTCTACACTTCTGAAAACAGCATCGTAAATGAAACAAATGGGCTATCATCTTCCCAAAGATTGAGAAGTCGTCGAGGTAGACTTGCATGAATGAAGTGAGATAAGGAGAAAATATCTCCTGCATACATCTTTGAAATGTGCTTGGCGCATTTCTCAATCCGAACCACATTACTGTGCAGGCAAAAACACCCCAATTGGTAATGAAGGCAGTTTTTGGTATATCTTCTTCAGCCATTCTAACCTGGTTGTACCCGCTGTATCCATCTAAAAATGAATACATTTCATGACCTGCGACTCTATCAAGCATGGTATCCAAAAAGGGGATCGGGAAAGGATCTGGTACTGTTGCTGCATTTAATTTCCGGTAATCCACACAGATTCGTAACTGCTTGTTTTTCTTTGGCACGATCACGATGGGCGAGATCCATTCAGCGTGTTCTACTGGTACAATGAATCCGACTTTTAATAGTCTATCAAGTTCGGCTTTTACCTGTGATGCATAATGGGGGTTCATTCTGTAGCTGGGTTGTCTTTTTGGTTTCACCTCCGGTTTCAACATGACCCTGTGTTGATAGATGCGCGGATCTAATCCTTTCATGTCTTTGTAATCCCATGCAAAGATGTCTGCAAATTCGCGAAGAAGTTTAATCAAATCCTCCTTAAATGTTTCCGGTAAGTTCTGCCTCATCTTCACAGGTCGTGGGTGGTCTCTATCTCCTAGATTGTACGTGATCAGCTGGTCTTCTGGAACATAAAATTGTTGAGGTTTCTCTGTATCATCTGTTGGCTTGAACAGTGGTTGTAATTCGTTGTCATGGGTTGAGGAAGTATCTTCCTGGACCGAATTTCTGGTGATAGCTACTACTGTACATACTGACGTGTTCCAGTTATCTATGACGGATTGTAGGTCAACAGTTCCTAGAGTCATTAAATCGGCATTACTCTTCAGAAATTGCTCTTCTTCATCATCTGACAGTCCATCTAACATATGAACTGGTTCAGCAAAGTACGGTCGGGCGTGAGGTTCGCAAGATTGCATAGCATCTAGTTTCACCACATATTTACGATGGGCATCCTTGAATGTAAGCTCTTGTGCAGACCAGTCCTGTATCACCTTCGCATGCTTCAGCCAAGGTCGGCCGAAAAGAAGATTGTAATCCAAAGTGGATTCGGGTAGATCTAGTATGACAAAAGTCATCTTGAAAGTTGTACCTTGTAGAGTGATTGGTACATTCCGCACAAGTCCTACAGGATGGACTCTCGATTGATCCGCCATTCGAACAAAGAATTGCACTGGTTCAATTTCGGTCCAGCCTAGCTTTTTGCATAATGCTGCGGTCGCAATGTTTACGCCTGAGCCTCCATCAATCAATACTTGCGTGATGTTCTGGTTCTTATACCATACTGTGATCAAGGGCACTGCGTGGTCAATCGCAGCATCAGGTTCCGGTTGAACTGCGGCTGTCGTAGGAATGCAAGAAGGTACTGGACTGAATTGTTGCTGAAACTGTTGTCGGATCCCAGGCACTAAGGCGAGAAGTTGGCTTAGAGGTAGCGTGATGGATGCCTTGGACAAAATTTCCCAGGCCTGTTGAGCTTGATTGTCTTGTTCTTTTGGACTTGCAGTCTCTACTGACGCAGAAGCGTCTGCTGTTGTTTCTGCTGATGATGATGGCCCTACTGATGCATCCTTTTGTGTTGTTTCGTCCTTTGATGAAGAAGCCTGAGTCACCGGAATAGGTTCGGGGAACACTGGTGGTTCTGTTGTGGTCCAGTGACTAGCTTTGTTATACATCCTTCATTGTTCTTGTATCCCTGGTTCAAAGATTTCTGCTGCCGACTGAAGTTGTTTACCGGAACGGGTCTGGACTGTAGCAGTCTGTGTCTCAATCGGTGTAATTGTTACCATGTTGGCCATTGGATTCTAGCGTTCCTTCCTTCTTTGATCATACTCTATTGCGTCTTTACAAAACCTTCTAATGTGGCCGAATTCGCCACAAAAATGACATCGTGGAGGTGGTAACTTAGATTTTTCCGGTGGTGGTCCATTCTGCCATCGGTTGGCATTATAAGTGTTGTTTCTCTGTCCTCGATAGTTCCGATATCCTTGTTGTTGATTGTTTCTCTATTGCGGAGGCACATAGCGATTTACTGGTTGGCCATGTTCTTGGATGACTGCATTGACGGTTGCTGTCCCTTGTATTCTAGCGTTGTAGATACAGTTTCCGGTGGTGTGTCCGGTAGTGTTGCAGATAGCGCAAAACACTTGGTTCAGTGCACAGTTGGCACTTGTATGCCCCGAATTTTTGCATGTGGTGCAATATACTTGCCTGGTGATATCTTCAGCCATATTTTTGTTTGTTTTTAACCATTCCAAGTCTTCCGAAAATCCACCAACCTTGGATTCTAGCTGTAGAGCCATTGCAATGACGGCATCCAAGGTCATAGCTCCGACACATCTTATGATCATGATCTGCTTTAGTTGTGGGGTTAATCCATTGATAAACCATTGAGAGATGACATTGTCAGGTAGATTAGCGTGAGCCTGTGGTATCTGCCGTAAATGTGTTCTAAAGAGGGTAGCGTACTCCTGGACGGTCTGATTTACCTTCTGTCTGTTGTTCTATAGATACTCAAAGATTTCAGCGGGATTCTTCTTCAGTCTGAATCGCTGTAAAAAGGCGTCTCGTACTGCATCGTAAGTACCGAAATGATTGATATCATATTCCGTGAGCCATCTCGCCGCTTCATTGATCAGTGTCGATTGAAAAACAATGGCCTTATACGCCTGATCTGGTGGGTGGTTAAGAACTGCATAACTTATCTCGAACGTTCGTACGTGGGCGTCTGGGTCGTCTCCTGGGAATCCACCGAATTTCGCGTAGGTTACTCCTGTTGGAGGTGGCCTTGGCGGTCCTAGCTGTTGTTGTTGATGGTGTTGTTGTTGGTGTTGCCCGCCCATTGTGAAGGGTTCAGGGTTTCCTTCTATATCTCGGGATTGATCGGGTGAACTATCGGGACTTGTATCGCCGGATGGTGCGTTTTCCGGTGTACTGTGTCGACTTAAGATGCTTCGGATCTCTGTTTCGAACAGCTTTCCTTCCTTCTGGATGTCTAATATTCGAAATCTTTCTTCCAAACACGAAGGTCGAGTTGATGATTCCGCAAAAAAGGCTAAACCTTTGCCAGCGATCGGTGATTCTATTACCGGAATCTCACCGGAATGAACCGAAATTGGGCCAGAATGCCCTGTTTTACTACTTTTACCGAATTTTTCTAACGTATTTCTGACCGTGGATAACTCTAAATCTTTATCTGATATTGTTAAACTAGGTTCCAACGGCATTTTGATAGAGTCTGGACTTGCTATATCTTCGATATGCTGGGTCGAAGTAGCATCAGAATGTCTCAAAGGCGTTGACCGTTTTACCGGAATATGACCGGAATCAGTTGTGACGTTTCCACTTTTCTTGACCACTTGGTCAGATCTAGTTATGCCTACTTCTTCCGAGGCTATCTTTTGTGATTTTCGTGCTTCAGTCTGACGATTCTTAGGATATGTTTCGCCCGATCGAGTGACCGGCATGTATCATTGCCCAGTGATACTATCTGAGCAGTTCGCAACAATCTGGATCTGTTGCTACTGTCAGTGAAGCAAAATGTTGCTGGGTGTTTGCTTCTTACAAACCGTTAGCACTTTAATGCCACTGTCTCACAAGTGACTCGTAATCAAATGCTACTTTACCGCAGAGACTGGTAATCAGTTGCCACTTTCCACATACAACGGGTCAGAGAACTGGCAAACGGATGCCACTTTCCCACAGACGGCGCCAAATGTTAAAGGTATATTCGTCGTTTACTATTAACGTAACTGTTAATTGCCTACCGCGGACGTTAATTACTAATTCAACACAACAACCCTTCGGAGACTCCAGAATCTGGTTCCACACCTGCGTACCAGATATTTTCCGAGTCTCTCTCTTTCTCTGTACTCAATCTTACCGCAAAACATAAACTGACTCGAGCCAAGTGGGTCCTTGGGAGTGGTAGGGGTCTGTTAGACAGAGGCCCTGTACTATTTTCCCAGTTTCTCACTCAGCAGTAGTTGTGGCTTTTCCGTCTTAGCTCAGTTTTTGCTCCTGAACAACTTCAATTAGACCAACGTACTGGACTCAGAGTTCTCAGGCTGTTCTGCCATAGTAGTTGAGCAGTAGTCCGAGATTGCAGTCCAACACTTTTAGTAACTTAACACACAATTCTTCTTATCAGTTCACAGACTTACCGTGTGTCTACCTTTCAATCCGTAATATCTACGGATCGTAAGACGCATCGCGACCGTGTTACCATTCTACGCGTACTTAGATATTACCGGCGTTACCTTGAACACAGACTACGATACCAACTCAGTCACTTACAGAGAATCATACCAACTCATGTCCATCCTTCACACTTACTTATTCCACCGCAGGAATAGCAAATAGACAACACTCTAACACCTTACGCATAATCAAGACACCTCAACTCGTTACCGAACAGAATCTCATAATCGTAGTACCGACTCGTAACACCACAGTGTATCACACATACGCAGTCAAATGATTACACAGAGAAGGCGCACAGAGCAGGACAGAACCAAGACACTCTACTCGTTTGCACACAGTAGAAGAAGTAACCCCAAAAAAACGGGAACTCTCACAATATACTCGCAACTTCCCAAAAAACGGGGACTCTCTCTGATGCCCTCTCGTCCCTTTTCATTGCTTTAAATAGAGTTTGGTTACAAGGCTTTACGCGAATCTTTCTTTACCGCGTACTTTCAGAAGGGTTCTTTCTACATTAAAAACCTCTGTCTAAGTACAATTGTCCTTTGTTCGGCGGCCGTCTAACAGTTGCCTCGTATAAGCTGGGGCTCCTGCAAGTTCTGGTATAATGTGTTGCTCATATTCATGCTCCCCTTCGTCGGATGGTCCTTCTTGTTCATCATCTTGCTCCTCTTCTACAGTCTCCTCTTCATCTTCATCTACTTCAAGGACTTTTGGCTGAGTTGGATGGGGCTGGTCCGTGACAATTTGTTGCCCACTTAATTTCTCTGCTTCAACTTCCAAATTAGTTGCATTAATTATCCTTGCTACCTCCTCATCAGTCAAATCCTCCAGCGTGAAGCCATGAGGAAACTCTAAATCGGTGGGTATCAGTGGGAACACCAGATTATGCCCTTCTGCACTGTGTCTTGGTAATCTGATGGTAAAGGGCTGCATGTGCCTCTGGGGTGGCGGAGTCATTTTCGATGTCAGGGTAGCACCCCGGGCCTGTGCACATGGCATTTGAAGAGCTCCCCTCATCTTCTTTGAAGGAGGCCTTGGAGTTGATATCCTTCGCTAAAAATCTTGCACCCTAGTCTAGATGAGTGCCCTTTGAATTGGCACATCATATGCCAAGCACCTATATACAATCCTGGTAAGCGCACAACATCCATAGAGCACTGATTTCTGTTTCTTATACCAACATTAGTGTGCGATATGGATCTGGTCAATGATCCAATGTGGCATGTTAATTATCAGATTCAAGGTGTCTGCTAAGTATAGACTGAACCAAATCTTCTTGGAGGGCATCATGAATCTTTCTTGCGTTGGGAACGTGAAGTGTTGCATGCACATTCGGAGGTGAATGGCAATAGTTGGTGTCATTGCCACCATATCCTTTAGCTTAGTTAAGTTCCTATTGTTCATGTTGTCTGGGATCATCGTCTCCTTCTCCGTAGGGATGTGCATACCTCGCATTTCTAGAGCTTCCCTTACCAAATTGTTCATCAATTTGAAGTGCTTCAGTTCATTTCCTCTTGTAAGAGAAGGTAGTACAAAGGTGCTCGTCCCCTTTTTATCTTTACTGGGAGTGAGGGTGCTAATCAGGTATGAACACCTCAGGAAGTCCCGCTTTGGTAACTGAGATTTGAAGTAATCATACAATCGAGCCTTCTTCCATATTGGTTGCAATACTTCACTGTTTTGAAGCCTCTCAAACTCTCGTGTAAAGAAATGATACCGTCCCCATCGTCTGTTAAACTCTATCTCAGCCTCCCATAAATAAGTGCCTTCTCCAAGGGGTCCTACAACTTCACTGAACCAATGGGAGTTCTTGCTTACTGGGGATGTGTGTCCTTGGGGGGGATTTTGAATTGGTATGACATGTAATGCTCTCAACACCTGTGGCCTTTCCTTCAACTCGTCCTGAATAGGGAGACTTTCAATGTCTACTATCAGAGGGCTCATGCCTGCCTGGGAGCTTGTTCCTGTAGCCTCGACCATATTGAGGAAATCGGTTGCCGGTTCTGTGAGAATGTACAAATGAATGTTAACATTGCAATGGACACAGTGATCATGCATCCCCATTACAACATTAACACGATGAACTGTGACATAGTTAGTCGGTTAGATAGTGCTCACGTGATTGTGAGTGTGAAGTGTGGTTAACGAATGCAGGGTACCTATGTGCTAATTGGGGTACCTATGTGCTAATTGTGGATACAGTTAGTAAGCAAAGGTGGCTTTACATTGGGATCATGTGGTTTATTACAAGATTTGGGTTGCCAAACACAGTGGTTGGCTCTCTTTGTTGATTTTGTGGAGACTCTAGATGGCTTTATAAGAATGTGTACTTGGAAATAAGGCTTTTTAGGGACCCACTTACAAGTGATTCTGCTCATGCTCATGGATGAACATGTGTTTGTGCGTGTAGAATAAGAGTGGGTATCAATTGTTCGAGTGAGTGAATCATGCGGTACATGGTGTGGTTTATGTGTGGCTATTTGAGCCCACAAGCAAGCCTTAGGCACCCAAATTTGTCTTGATTGTGGGTCAGCCTTCATCGACTTCTTGATACCCAGATAGAATTTACTTTCGTAGAAGAATTTTTGAAAGACTTCTTATTAGAGTCCTGTCGTTGATCACTAATATGAAGTTGAGCTAGTGGTTGTGATTGGACCGCAACAGGATGCTTGCCTTTCCGTACCCATACTTGTTTGGGTGACTGTGACACCTTGCTTCGTACTTTCCTTTGGCTTCGGGCATATTCATCTACTTCTTTTGCATTGGGTACTCCTTTGGTTGCCGTGTCTCTACCACCTTTGGAAAAGAAGGGAGTTCCGTATTATCCTTGACTTCTTTGTTGAGAAAATCATCCCTCTGCATCACATAGTTTTGGACAATAATAGCATCGTCATTGTTGAGGGTTCTGAGGCTCAACACAACATCAAATTAAAGAACAAACAGAAATACTTGTTTTCCTATTGGCACTGCTCTACATACGCAGAGATTTCCACCAAAAATTGCATTTAGTTATCCACCGGAATTTCATCGAAATGTTTCGTTCCGATGCCTTCTACTGTGTCAGATTTACTCTATCACTTGTTCAGATACCACCTTCCAAGATTTCTAGCTTCTTACACACTCACAGTCATATGAATCACGTTGCGCCTCTGTGTAGACTACTTGAATCTCTCATTAAACTTAACAAAGAAGATTTGAAGAAATACAAAGAAGAACTACTGTTTTGTAAAACATCTGCTTTTCATTTCCTTGGTAAACATAAGTATCGCGAATACAGATTTTTACATGTATAAGAACTTCATAGATTTCATACTGGAGCATTCATCATAAAGTTACATCAGATACGAAAGTCATAGTCATTTCTATGAAGACAGACTTTCTCCGGTCCTCCCAAATCCTTGTCAAAAGAACTTCTTCTTTTCCACTGTAGTGGTGCTGCTTCCTCTCATCAAGTCTGCTTCTCTTCTCAGGACTTCTACCTCCTTCTTGCGGTGGTTGCGCTCTCTCTTCTGGTGACTTCTTTCTCCTTACGTTTTTTCACGAACTCCTTTCTTGTAACTTCCCCCTTTACTTGCGACGTGTCCTTTTTAATCTCATCGTAGCCGTCTTTTTCTTTTTCTTTTTATTTTATCTTATCAGATCTCCCTGCCTTCAATAGTTGGCCACCACAAGCCTGCAAATAGGATTGTCTTAATCACCCGGTCTGGTCTAAAGTGTCCTCTTGCTACACCTTGGTGAGCAGTTTCCAAGATCTTAAGATAGTCACTCTCATGGGCACATAATCTGAGGGTAACCATCTTTACCACGCTTGTATAAGTTATCTCTAATGAGTGAGTAGTCTAGGGCTTCTTGTTCTAAGCTTCTTTGCCTAGCCAAAGTCATCTCTTGAGGAAATGTTTTTGTCCTTAAGAAGGCTACTAATGGTTTGCTCCAATCTAGTATTAGAGACACTTGGTACAAAGTAGCGTGCTCCACAGGTGGTCTAATACGATAGACTGGGCATTCCTTACACAACTTATGGACATCTACCTCCATAGTCGGCCAATGCACTCCGAGTCTCCTTAATGTCTGTAGGGTTCGCTTGTACATACTTCCTGCCATGATATGGTGCTTTTGGGCTTTTACTACCTCCCTATCTTGAGTGTTTAATACTGGGTGGTTAGGCCTGTATGTCAATACTGGCACCAATGTCTTAGCCCACTGAGGTACAACTTCCAAATTAAACAAGTAAGCATCAGGAAGATCATCTAATACTCCTTGTGGGGCCTCTCCAGATGTGAGCCTAGAGAGATGGTCTGCTCTCAAATGAGTCTTGCCTTTCCTCACCACAACCTCAAAGTCATATTCCATTAGTAAGAGAAACCATCTCACTAACCTACATGTATTGCATGGCTTGTTTACCAAGTACAATAGTGCTTGATGGTCAGTAAAAAACTTGAACTTATTTGCAAGCAAATAGTGTCTAAACTTTTTAACTGCATATACCATGCCTAATCCTTCTCGTTTGGTGGTCGTATAGTTTCGTTCAGCTACATTCAACTGTCTACTAGCAGAGGCAATTGGAAGATCCATATTACCTTCGCCTGTAGGTTGTGCTAGCACACATCCAATAGCATAATTGGATGCATCCACGTGAACATGAAAGGGCTTTGTCCAATCTGGTGTTGTCAAGATTCGTGCTGAACATAATCGCCGTTTAAGCTCATTGAACGATTTCTCACATTCATTAGTCCACTCAAAATTGGTCGAAAGTCTCGCTAAGTTCCCTTGCTCTATGTCACCTAAGTCTGTCTCTGGAATCACATTACCAAATTCATATGTCCTATCTAGGTGATTGGTGACTACATACATGGTCCCTTCTTTGTCCAGGTATGCACCATTTTCAAATTTGAGTGCTGGATGTTTGAGTCCAATGGGTTGGTGAGGGTTTTTAATTTGGACCATGACTCTTCTTAGGCCATCCTCATAGATGCAAGCACCTATCGTTTGGTCCTAAGGTATTCCAGTTGAGTCTTGTAGGGACCTTCAACCTTTTGCAAGTAAGCCACTCCTGAACTTCCTGTGGGTCGCTCCATACCTTGAGGCATCTCTGATTCGCTAGTTTCAAAGCTCGGGTAGTGTGAATAATTACTCAACTTCTGGGCCCAAGACCTAGCAGTGTGATTGACACTAGCCTCCGAAGACCTAACGCTTTGTCTATCTCTCCCTAGGTGTCATCCTGATCTAAGGTTCATATGCTTGATTGAAAAACCCCAATTTTATCCCAAGTACAACCTCATTGCAGATCAATTTGTATCAGACACTTGGTTCTTTTTTAGTGGGTTATCGTGTTTATGCTCTTGTCTGATATCACATCGTCAAGAATATTTGAGTGATTTTCCGCACTTTAAGTTGATCGTACCACAACAAGTTCTTTTCCTTTTAAGTTTTCGATCACAAAGAGATTATATTTTTATGCTTGAACTTGAGTAGTTATGAGTCTTCAACTTGATAGATGCCTATCGTCACCCTATCTTACTTCTAATACAACTTGCACTTAGCCTAAGCTAGGAATTGACAGAGGGAGTTGAGAATATTCCAACCTCACTTGTTGATCCCTTGGCCTTCTAAGCCCAAGAAGTGTGTTCCCAAGCCTGCACACACTCTTGCCTTGAATGCCCTTTAATGCTCTTAGTGGACCTGTAAAAGTCCCAAAGTTAGCTCAAGGTTTGAATTTAATTGACACAACAGAACATTTTCATTCATGTAACTCACAAACCAAATTGCTTCTTTGTCTTTATGTAAAACAATCCTAGGGATCCCTCAGTTTTCTTACCCCACGGTATGGTCAACTTCAAAATACCCTATCTATAACTCCCCGTATTAGTTTTACTCCCCGTATTAGTTTTACTCTCCATATTAGTTTTACCCTATCTATAACTCCCCTATCCAATGAGCCTAAGATCACTCAACTTCAAAATACCCTATCTATAACTCCCTGTATTAGTTTTACTCCCCGTATTAGTTTTACTCGCTATATTAGTTTTACCCTATCTATAACTCCCCTATCCAATGAGCCTAAGATCACTCTGAACGGATTTCATATGAGGACGTTATGACTGTTCACGGTTCTAGGGTAGAAATAGGGTTCAAACAAGCTATCAATCAAACATGAATTTTCTCAATCTTCTCGTGTAGGGACCTCACAATACTTGATAAGTGTGCCCAAAATTGCCCCATAATTTTGAATAAAAAACCCTAAAAATTTCAGCCAAAAAATCCTGTCAATCGCGATCAACATGTCTACCAATCGTGATTGATAGAGGTGTCCCCTGGGCCTGTCAGTCGCGATCGACATGTCAGTCGCGATTGACGGTGTCAATCGTGATCGACAGAGTCGATCGTGGGGTCTATCAGTCCCGATTGATGGTGTCAATCGCAATAGACACTTTTTTGGCAAAATCTGATGTAATTTCAGTCAATTGAGGTTCTGTCCATCACGATGGACACATGGACACGCGAATCTTTGTGTCAATCATGATATTTCAGTCGGTCACGATCGACGGTGTCGATCGCGATTGACTGAGTCCTATGTGGTAGTCCATCCGGGTCTATCAGTCACGATTGGCAGAGTCTATCGGTCGCGATTGACAAAGGCTATTGATCGTGGCTGTCAGTCACGGTTGACAGTGTCATTTACAATGTGCTCATTATGTGTGTTATAGTGGTGCACTTTGTTTTACTGAATGATGACTTTTCTGTCAATCGTGCTCGACCACCAATGTTTCTCGCCAAGATTAGACATATATATGCTCACAACTCCTACTGCAAATCCAATGTTTGGTCTCGTAGCAACCATAAGCATACATGAGACTAGAAACAACAGACTGATAGGGAATTTTGGTCATGACTTCCTTTTCCTCATCTCATTTGGGGCAATCATCCTTGCTCAATTTGATATATGTGGGTAACGGTATACTCAATGACTTTCCACCCTGCATATTGAACCTGTGAAATACTTTGGATATGTACTCACATTGAGAAAAGTATATGCATTGTTTACTCCTATCACGAGTAATGTGCTTCCAAGAATATGTTTGGCATCCCCCAAATCCTTCATATCAAATGTTTGAATCAACTTCTTTTTGAGAATTGATGAGTCATAAGAGGACTTCCCAACAATCAACATATCATCGACATAAAGTATCAAGCATATGAAGCTGCCATATGAGCATCTCTTTGTGTAGAGACAATGATCTTTATTGCTTTGAGAATAGGATTGAGACTTCATAAAAGCATCAAACTTTTGGTACATTTGTCTAGGGGACTGTTTAAGTCCACACAAGCTCTTTTTAAGCTTACAAACTAGACTTTCCTTTCCAAGAACGGCATAACCCTCTGGTTGTTTCATGCAGATTTTATCTGTAAGATCTCCATGCAAGAAAGCAGTTCTCACATCCATTTGCATCTGTAAGCTCAATTTTTCATAGTTTTATGATAGGATAAGAGGCATTGATTGCACACACCACATGTCCTCCTTTGGGTGCATCTTTCAAAGATGCAAAAAAATCTTTTGCATGAAGTTATTGTTGGAAGTGGGGCGGGCCTTGATAACAATTAATCACAAGTTTATACGATCTTCCAACACATGAACCTTAGCATACACACCTTAAGAATAAAAAAGATGATCAGTGAAAGATAGAGATAGACAAGTTTTCGAAGTGTATGGTAAGCTAGGATGCTCACCTACACTATCTGTATTCCAATGTCAAATTACAATGTTTGAATATGATACAAACTAACAATATTTGAATCTAGGCACAAATAGGTACTAGATACAAGAGATTATGTGCCTAACAGGTATGAAGAGTGTGTGTGTGAGAATATGGAGAATATGAATAGTTTAGAACTATTTACAGTAGACCCAAATTCTGCCTATCTAAATCAGAAACTAGTGAATGAACGAGTGGGGACAGATGTAGAATTGTGACACACAGTATATCAACAAGATTGTTGATGGTTAGCTGATATGAACTCCTCCAGATATCTCTAGATGTAGAGCTTCCTCCAAGATGGCCTCCAAAGTCTCCACCAAGATCTCCTTCTTGAGTGATTGCTCCTCTTGAGAAGATTGATCACCTTGATTGATTCTACAAGTGAGCATAAGCCTCACTTTATATAGTTTTTAGATCAAATCCCCACAATAAACACAACTAAAAGCAAAAGCATAAAAATCATACGATCTCCAAACAACCATCACTAAATTGATTGGGGGTCGCCATGAAAATTGAGGAAAAAAATAAATCACAAAAAAAAAATTCGCTCTTAGTGCACTGTTCACGTATCAAACGTGGATGGGTTCTTTTAGATTATTTTGTTGGAGTTAGACTTCTACGGAAGCACACGAACAACACAAGGAAGAAGAAGAAGCTTGGAGCACAACATAGAATACTGAATGTATTACCACTATAATGTACAAAGATAAGTAGCCCAATAGGGAAATAGGCATATATACAAGCCGGGGAAAAAAAAACCTCCTAAAGAGGGAAAAAAGTGCTTTTGTAGTCCTAGAGTTTTCACACACGTCACTACCTAAATATATCAATAAATTCACCCTGGGAGGGATGCAGTGAACAAGGAGTTGGCACTCATGTATAAGGAAGTGTCAAGCTATGTGGAATCAATCCACAAAAGAAAGAAAGCCCAAATCTTTGCGTAAAGCTTTAAACTTGGTGAACATTCTACCCACTTTGTTTCCTTTGGCAATCAATCGTCCATCATGTTTGTACTCTTCTACATATAATCCATCAGCATTGAACCTGACTTGTAATCCATGGTCAACCATTTGTCCAATAGAAACCAGATTCTTTGTTATATTTGGAACACACAGCAGATCAGCAAGATGTTCTACCTTCTTGTCCCTCATAGACAGTGCTATGTTTCTTGTATGCTTAATAGGGTGTGATGTGTCATCACCTATTTCAACATATCCAAGAACTAGTAATGTTTGCAAACTACTAAACCATTCTGCATGATTGATCATGTGATTTGAAGCACCTGAATCATCATATCAGACATTATCATTCGATTTTGAAACATTAGTAGATACCATATTCATCATGTGATGTTGAACCATGGACAACTTCTTAAAATCATTTGAACTTGTGGATGTATAGATGTTTTGTTGCCTTCTCTTATTTTGATTCTTCAAACTCGAATCATGTTCAAGGTGTCCGGGTTTACCACAATTCGAACATCCTTAACTGTCATTACTCGAATCATTTCGTTGGAAATTTCTATGGCCTCTTTGGCTCCCCTTGCCTCGAAAGTCCTCTACCTCTTGCATGATTCTAATGTTGACCTTGGTCTTGGTTATTGTTTCCTCTTCCACTTCCAAAACCTTTACCTATACCTCTTCCTGTGCCATAGTAGAATACCTACTCAGAACTAGGTTTTCCTTGGGAGTTTAAGTCCTCACCAAGATTCTTTTCCTCAATAATCAACATGGACACCAGATCAACAAAACTCAAAATATTTTCCTTGGTCTGTATAGAAGTTTTGAATTGCTTATATGGAGCCCCTAAACCACGAAGAAACACTTCCACCTTATCATCATCATCTACATTCACACCAATAGATGCAATTGACTCACATATGCTTTTGATTTTTAGGGTGTAGTCACTTATTGACATACCCTTTTTTCTCTAGTGTATGCAACTCGTTCTTGAGTTGCAATGTCCATGCCTTTGTATTGGTCTTATACAATGTGTCCAAACTATTCCAAGCCTCTTTCACAGTCTTGGTGTCCTATATGTTTCCAATCATACTATCCTATATGCTAACTGATAGCCAATACATTACCTTTCGTGCTCCTTGATTCCACATATGCTCTTAACTAGTCCACATTTCAATTCCTCTCTAGTAGCTATGGAGCATTTTTGTTCTCTCCTTTGATGTACTTCCAGTAGCCTTTTCCCATCACGAAATTCATCATTTTGAATCTCCAAGCATGGAAGTTGTTCTTGTCCAGCTTATAACTCATAAGATGACTCATTTCATCTTCATTTTCCATTTTTGCAGCAATTCACAGCACTACAAAATCACTACAAGCAATACTTTTGCTTGAACATTATTGCAGTATGACGTGACAATTCGATCTAAAAAAAACACACTTTTCATGTATGAAGAGAACATGGAATTGCTTGAAATTTTGGATATGGAATATATGAGTCTTGAGAAATAGGATGCAAGTTACACTTTTGCAAGTTGACCTGGTTTTTCTTTGGGTCCCACCTTGAGAGCTCAATATGGAGGTCAAGATGGCTCTCGACAACTACACTAGCTCTGATACCATGTCACAAGGAAGGAGATAAGGAAGAGAGCTCACACACACACACACACTCATAATCAAAGAGGAGCTCACACACAGATGTAGCTAAGAAAGAATGATCTTCTTCTTCTTCTGTTACATAAAAGGAATTTATAAGAATGATGTGAAAACAAAAATACAACAAGTGCAATATATAAAGGATAGTACATAAGGAAAATACTGATGTCCACGAATGAGTGAGATGGCAAGAAACAAATGTGCCATCACTCTCGGTAGATAAATCTAGTAAAGGTCAATGAAGTATCCCTAACATATACTGGTGTAGCTACTATACATGTCAGAGAATTGAAAAAGTGATACCTCTCATCTTGGATCATCACATGTTGAGCTTGATATCTCAACACCAATGTGGTGCTTCATCTTCATTTCCTTCATTGAACATTTCCTTTGATTCATATGTACTATTATGTTCATTTTGGACCTTATTCTATTCCCTTGGAGATATATCATGGTAATTTCCCCTCCTTAGATTGACTTTAGTTACATTTCCTAAGTTTTGTAGATAAAGACATTCCTTTCCCCAATCTTGAACTACTTGTAGCTTTCTCATAAAAGGTCTTCCTAAAATGATCTCATATGAGGTAAGATGAAGAAATTCAGCTATTGCAAAGGTATGCTCAATTTTTATTCCCATTTTTTTAATGATTACCTTTTCCCAAATACCTAAGGGTGTTTCTATGTAACCATCTACAAGTTTGAGTTTCATTCTAGTACGTTTAAGTTTTTGAGAACCCCATTCTTCACAAGTTTTCTTTGTCATAATGGCTACTAGAGCTCCATTGTCTAAAATGGTATTGTTTTGTTTATCTCCAGAGTGAATTGAAAGTATGGTATTACCCTCTTCTTCCTCATAGTATCCTTGAATTTTGTCTATTGGTACTTGCATGAGTGACTTTATATATATGTTAATAGGATTTTCCATTACATTTTTTCTTTGATGATTCAAAGAATCCTATAGATGAGGGTTGTGTTTGATTGTTCCCTTTAGATTCCATTGACACAAAATTTTCAACTGATCATTTAACCTAACTTCCATTTTCAATGGTATCTCCTCAAGTAGTTTTGTATCCCTAATTTGTTCCATCCCTTCTTGAATTCGAGAGTAAGGTAGTTGATCATTCTCGTGTTTTTCTAATTTACTCTTTAGTACCTATTTCCAAAATCTTTCTTGCAAATTTCCTATGTTTCTAGGTTTGGTTTCTAAAGTATCTTCTTCTTGTAATTGTTGAGTCTTTTCTATGATTTTACTAGGAGACTTTTTTCCCTCTTTAGGAGGTTTTTTCCCCCCGGCTTGTATATATGCCTATTGCCCTAAGGGGTTACTTATCTTCATACATTCTAGTGGTAATACATTCAGTATTGTGTCTTGTGCTCCAAACTTCTTCTTCTTCCTTGTGCTATTTGCATGCTTCTGTAGACCTCTAACTCCAACAATTGGTATCAGAGCAGGTCGCCCCTTCATCTAGGGCGTCGTTGACACCTCTCCGATCAGAGTCTCAGAATCGCACAAATTTTGGTGCGCATACTCATAGTGATTAGGAGATCAAAACAACTTCACTACGTGGTGCCAAAATCGCGATCTGATCTCATTTCGGCCTCCGAACACATTATCGTAGTGCTTGTGCAGGCTATTTTGTCTTTTTGTGCCAAAGATATATACCAGTTTTAGTTTGCCAGCATAAGTGTCTCAAAGTCTGCTATAAGTTTAGCAGAACTCATTAGGGTAGTTTTGTTCAACTTTTTTAGAAATAGTCACTTTTTTGCATCAAGGTATTTTAGTCAGTGGCCATGGCTGAAAGTAATGATGTATTCCATATGTTGGCTGTTGAGGATAAGTTGGATGGTACTAATTATCCATTGTGTGCTTATATAATGCCTCATGTATTGGTTGCAAAAGGACTATGGAATATCGTGTTGGGTGTTGAAAGATGTCTTATTAGACAATGAATACAGGTACTAAAGCTGATGCAAATGGTGTCGACGATGGTGATATTCTGTAGATTCTTGTTCCTGCTCTTGTTCTTCTTGCACCTACTATAGAGCAAATTCATTGGGATGGCAGAGATGCTCAGGCACATGTATTGATAGCTTTGTCTATCAAACATGCCATTACTCCTCACATTTGCTCTTGTAGAATAGCTAAGGATGCTTGGGATATACTTACCACTTTGTACTAGGCTAGGAATGAGGCTCGTGTTGCTTACCTCCAAAAACAGTTGGAGAGTGAGCACATGAATGAAGGTGATTCTATGGAGCATTTTCTAATAGAGATCAAGGATTTGAAGGAACAACTGATTTCTATTGATGAAGTCCTTCCTGACAGTTCACTTGTGCAGACTATTTTGAATGGTCTTCCCGATTCATAGCAAATTTCTGCTTCTACTCTTTGTGTGATGATGAAAGGCAATCCAAATACCTTAACATTTGAAGAGTTAGTTTCTGTTCTATTGCAGGAATATCAGTCTAGGCAGAACAGGTCCATTATGCATGTTGCAGATCAAGCTTTCCTAGCTAGTCAGAAGGGCAAAGAAATGGAGCTCTTCTACTCGTAAGCAGAAATCTGCTAATTTTGCACAATCGAAGAAGGAAGACAAAGATGAGAAGAAATGAGAAAAGTAGAAATTATTTTGCAAATACTGCAAACAAATGATCATGTCATTAAGAGTTGTCCAAAACTGGCTGCTAAAGAGAAAAGAAGAAAGAGGTCAGAATGGTTGTTGCACAGGCCTCTACATGGAAAACAGAGTCTGCTAATCTTGTGGAGGATGTAGAATGGGTGTTTACAACTGCTTGCAGTTTTGACCCATCTTCTCATGAGCAGTGCATGTCTGCAGTAGACTCAAATGTTTGGTGCTTTGATAGTGGGATGACAAAACATATTACCTCATCGCGTAGTTTCTTCTCTTCACTCGAGCATGCCCCTATAGGGAATACTATCACATGTGCCAACAACTCCTCTTATCTTGTCACGGGAGTTGGTGTGATCATTTTGACTATTGCTGATGGTAGTTCTTTCACTTTATCATATGCTTTATTTGTGCCAGGGATCAAGAAAAATCTGTTATCAATTTCTACATTAGCCAAGATTGGCTTGGTTGTGAAATTTGTTGATGACAGATGTACAGTTCATGATATGTCAAATGGCGATGTCATTATTGCTTCTAGCATTTTATGTCATGGGTTGTATAAGCTCATAGACCATGAAAGATCTGTGAATGATTCAACATGTGCAGTACATGATTCTCAGGCTATGCCAGATGCAAAGCTTTAGCATGCACGCTTTGGTCATCTCAATTTTGCTAGTTTGCTACACCTGCAGAAATCTGAAATGGTGTCCTCTTTGCCCAAACTTGAGGCACCCAATAAACATGTGTGTGAAGGCTGTATTTTGGGCATAATGCAACATTCCTCATTTCCAAAAGATGGTTTAGTTCGAGCTACTCGCATATTGCAACTTGTTCACACTGATGTATGTGGTCCTGTGCAAACACCCTCTTTTCGAAATTATCTTTACTTTGTGACTTTCATTGATGATTTTTCCAAGCATGCATGGGTATATCCATTGAAAGTAAAGTCAAAAGTGTTTATGTGCTTCAAACAGTTTTTGGTTTTGGCTGAAAATCTATCAGCATGTAAAATGGGCACCCTCCATTCTGATCGAGGGGGGGAAATATGTCTTTTGACTTTAATGCATTTTTGGCTGAACGTTGGATAAAACATTAGTGTACAGTGCCATATACACCCCAACAAAATGGAGTTGTTGAACGAAAGAACAGGTCACTCATGGAGATGGCAAGCTGTATGGTCAAGAGTCAGGCGTTACCACATAGTTTCTGGCTTGAGGTTGTTATGTGTGCAGCATATGTACATAACAGGTGTCCCACTAAAGCACTATAGTCTATCACTCCATATGAGGCTTGGCATGGTTGCAAGCCATTGGTTGCTCATCTGTGTGTTTTTGGTTGTTTGGCATATGCATTAGTGCTTGAAAAACATCGTAGAAAATTGGATGATAAAGTAGTTAAATGTATTTTTGTTGGGTACAGTTCTCAAAGCAAAGGTTATTGTCTATATTATCCACAGACTAAACACATTCTGGTTAGCGGTCATGTTGTTTTTGTGGAAGATGCTATTCATCCCTTACTTTCATGTACGAAGCAGACATGTATTAGCTCCAAAGACATGTATGATACTTTGTTGCCGCTTTTTACAGGAGGACAGTCTAGTGTTGGTTCTAATGAGCAACTTCTCAGCCTTTGCAAGTTTCATGTGATGATGTAGATCATTCCATTTTTTATGCAGATTTACATGATGCACTTATTGATGAGAGAGCTGATATTGAGTAGGCAAAAACTATGCCAAAATGGCTAGTGCAAACTTTGTGTGACAACAAATTAGATGCATCTTTGTCATACCATACTTATATAGGCTCTCATAGTGCCTCTTTTGCATCAGATTGCTATGCTATGGCTACCTCTAGTCTCTGTGATGAGCATGAGCCTGTTTCTTTTGATGAAGCACAAAATTCTGAAAATTGGATGGTTGCTATGCAATCTGAATATGTGCACTTGCAGCCCATCATGATTGGAATGTACATCAGTTGGACATTAAAACTGCATTTTAGAATGGTGACTTGCATGAAGAAGTGGATGTTTTTCAGCCCCGTGGCTTTGTGCAGAAAGGGCATGAAAACCAGGTTTGCAAGTGAAAGAAGGCATTATATGGTTTAAAGCAAGCACCCCGTGCTTGGTATGAAAAGATACATGCCTATTTGATTGCACATTGTTTTGAGAACAACCCCACTGAGAGCACCTTATATGTTAAGTGTGCTAATGATGTGCTTCTGATCATTGTTGTCTATGTTGATGACATGCTGCTCACTGGTCCTATTGAGAAGCATATTGCTGATTTTAAGGCTGATTTGCATGCCTCATTTGAGATGTCTGATTTGGGGCATTTGCATCATTATTTTGGCATTCAATATATGCAAGTTGATGGTGGAATGGCTTTGTGCCAAATGAAACATATTGACACATTAATTCAACATTTTGGCCTTGAAGACTATAAGTGTATTGCCACTCCTATGGAGACAGGTTTAGGATTGACTCTTCATGATGCTGGAGGTGCATTTGATGTTGTTCTCTATCAGCAGGCTATTGGATGCTTGATTTACTTATGCATTACTTGGCCAGATATTGAGTTTGCTATCTCACAGATAAGCAGTTTTATGCATTGCTGTTTGTTATTGATCTTTGGAGTTGTCCTCTCCAATCATTTAGCATAAAGAATTAACAATACATCTTTATTTTGTCAATCCTAGAAGTATTCAAGAGACCACAACCCCTTCTAGATGATAGAATCCAAGAAATAAGAGGTAAATGGCTGAATTTCTGAGAATAATGAAGATGAAGAGGAATTTCTAGGGTTTGGATTATCTTGAGCAAATCTCCATCATTTTCCACAATCTTGGTGTCTAAAGCATGTTATTTCTTCAGCAGAACACAATCATGAAGTCAAAACTCAAAAATGTTACCTGTACCATCCAGACGAGACAATCGTGATTCTGTACAAACAGACGATTTTTAGAATTTTCTTTCTTCTATAGAATCGCCTTATCTAGTTTTTAACATGCAATGAAAAAACTAACTTAAAATAATATTTTTTCCACTGAAAATTGAAAAGATTCAGAATATCCCGATTTTGTGATTTTGGTTATTTTGTGTATTTTTTGTGCTTAAACATCATGTGAATTTAAGGAAATACAAAAAATATGGTATTGAGCCCCATACCTTGCTTGTTTGATTCAAACACTCTCCAAAACGCTTTGCTGCAGAAAGTCGCAATTTTTTGCCTGCTCTCTCTCTCTCTCACACACTCAAATGAGTTTCTCTTGCAATTCCAGGATTTTATAGTGTCCAGAAAATCGCGATCTGTCAATTTCCACTGATTTCCACTTTTTCACTTGACCAATTTCATTCTTCAACAACTTTATGGTTTGAATACTCAATTCTTAATTTTTCATGATTAATCACTTCTCATTAGCTATTGGTGAAAATCGTGATTTTGTACTTTTCCACTTCCCCCACTTGATACTCAGTCTTTCCTGATTCTTTAAAATTTTCACTTCCCTCACTTTCTCAATATTAATGAAATCTCTTGCAATTACCCTTCTCCAAAAACCCAAATATGTTGAAAATTCCAGAAAATTTTTCTCTTACAGAAAATTGCGATTTTGTGTAGAGAATCGTGTTTTTTCTGTACTTCCTATTCTGTGCAAATTTGAGTATTCTTTTCTCTTGTTTCCCTTCAGTACCCTTTACCAATTCCAATTCAACAAACACCTGTAATTTTACATCATAACCACAGAATTATTCAGAAAATCGCGATCCTGTGCAGAGAATCGTGTTTTTTGAGTTTTCTAGTTTTTTAACAAATTTTTGCTTTCCTTTCACTTGGTCCCTATTACTCTTGTCAACAAAGCTTCAATCCAACTTCCTAAGGACAAAAGAAATTTGTTTGATTAATTTTGATGAATTTATGAATTTTTTTAGTATTTTGCCCTAAATTAAGGTAAACACTTCACTTAGGGTTTCTTGTTTGGTGATCTATTGATCTTGTGTTCCTTGATTGGTTATACTCTCCTATGCTTTGGCTATCAAAACAGTTAATGAGCAAAATTTCCCAAAGAAAATTATGTTAAGAAATGCAAATGTCAATTTTTGCAAAGATAAACTCAAACATTTCTCTTTTCAAGATGCAATTCAACTTTTCTCAAGATTATAACTTTGACTTGTCTGCAAATGGATCTTATCTACTTGCATCTAGCTACTTAACTTGACTTTTCCATAATGCAATCTTGTCATCTTCCCAAGATCAACAATTTTGCTTAGTACTTGATCAAAAAGCAATCTACAAATGCAAGAATAGACACATTTTACCTTATCATCAGCTTTCTTGATTCAGTTTTTCACACACCTGCACTTTACTTCAAGAAAATGTCATGAGCAACTATCAATTTGCAAAAATTTCAACACTTATTATTCTCAAAAGATTATCTAATGCTTTCTTTTCCCAAAAGACAAACTGTTGAGAGCAGTATGGGCACCCAAGGACTGACTAGACAAGGAAGCCAGCGGAGAGAGTCAGAGCGAGGTGAAGGAGTAAGTAGACAAAGTAGTCGACGTAAATCTAGCAGATAGGCCCGGCAAATTTTTCCAAATCAACATCTTTATAATAGTGATTTTTATCACTAACAATCATTGTAAATACCATTTCATATTTTTGTAGCTCCATTTTGTGCAAGCCAAGGAGTCCTTGAGCTTGAGGAGCCTTAGAAGTACCTACATATCAATTTTCGTATTTTTTAGACTCCGTTTAAGCCCTCAAATTGGCCCTGGAACCTAATTTTTAACTAGGCCAGACACTAGGTCTGGACAGGGCCAAAACCTAGTCAAAAACTATAAAAAGAGCTAGAGAGCTCATTTTTGAGGTTAGATTGTAATTGAAATAAACTTGTAAGAGCTTTTTGAAAGTAATCTAAGAACTCCATTGCTTCTCACTCTTTGTCTTGCCGTGTGTGCGCGTGTGCGTGTATGTGTGTGCATGCTTGTGTGCTTCTCACTCACGCACTTGTGCCTCCACTTGCTCGAGGTCTTCATACCATCCTCACGTCTTCCTGGATTGACATTAAAGGAGGTGCTACTCATCACTGAGCTACACCAAATTTTGGCGTCGTTGCCGGGGATCGAGCTTTGAGGACGAGCGTGTGATGGTAAGACGTAGATTGGAGACGTTGGCGTTGTAGGTAATTTCTCTACTTTTCCTATTTTTCTCTTTCTTACCTCACCACCATCATCACCATCATCATCATCACCATCTTCCACCTCCACTTCCATCATCGCGAAAATTTCAGTTTTTTTATTATATCACCTTCTCCACCTCATTTCCCTCATTTCACTTGTGAGAGAGAGCGAGAGAGCGAACTGTTGTGTGCTATTTTCTGCATGCTTTTGGAGTTTCTTGCAGGTTTCAGCAGCATCATCCCCTTCAGCACGTCGTGCAGGTACGGAAATGTGCAGAACTGTCTCGTAGTCGCCGACTCCTGTCGATCGCGATTGACAGAAATTTTCACCTTTTGGTAAATCTGAGTGCACCACAATGGACTAGAGACCCTGCACACCACATTTCCACAAAAATTTTTGAAAATTTTGCAAAATTTCAGTCCATCACGATTGACAGCTCTGTCCATCGCGATTGACAGCTCTGTCCATCGCGACTGACTGCCTGTCCATCGCGATTGATTGCCTGTCCATCGCGATTGACTGACCCTTGTCCATCGCGATTGATTGCCTGTCCATCGCGATTGATTGCCTGTCCATCGCGATTGACTGACCGCCTGTCCATCGCGATTGACTGACCCCTGTCCATCGCGATTGATTACCTGTCCGTCGCGACCGACTCCTGTCCATCACGATTGACTCACCGCCTGTCCATCGCGATTGACTGACCGCCTGTCCATCGTGATTGGTACTCTGTCCATCGCGATTGATACTCTGTCCATCGCGATTGACAGCCCTGTCCATCGCGATTGACAGCCCTGTCGATCGCGATTGACAGCCTTGTCGATCGCGATTGACAGCCAATTTTAGCCAAATTTTTTAGGGTTTTTTAATTGAAGAGTTGGGCTAATTTTGGGCATAAACATTTTACTCTAGAGCACATAAGGACGCCTTAGGAAAACAACTTGGGGAAAACCTGTTGCACAGTGATCCTGTTTGAACTCTGTCTTAACCTTAGAACCCTGAACGGTCATAACTTTTTCATACGAAATCCAATTTTTGAGCTCTAGGGCTTGTTGGAAAGCTTGTGGCATATACTACACGCCCTCAACTGTTTTTTACAAAGATAATGCGTTGATTTTTAGCTAGGGTATTTTGAAGTTGACCATACCCAGGGGGATCAAAGTCAGGGGTCTGAAGAATTGTTTTCCTAAAATTCACTATGCAAATTAGTATTTGTGCTACAGGAATGAGAATCATTGGTTCTGTCTTTGGAATTTAAATATTAAAGCTAACTTTGGAACTCTACAGATCTATTGAGAGCATCGAAAGGCGTTCTAAGCAAGTGTAAGTGCAAGCTTGGGAACACACTTCCTGGGCATTCAAGGGCAACCAAGCAGGAAACAAAAGGTTGGAAACTATCAACCCCCTCTGTCAATTCCTAGCTTAGGCTAAGAACGACTAGAGGTAGGAGTAAGTCAGGGCGACGATAGGCAATTATCAAGTTGAAGCAGACCTAAACTCTCAAGTTCAAGCTAAGGACATAATCTTTGTACTATCGAGAACTTTAAAGGAAAAGAACTTAATGTGGAATGAGCAACTTTAAGTGCGGAACTACACTCAAATATACCTTACGACGTGATATCAGACAAGAATTTGAACACGGGAATCAACTAAAAAGAATCAAGTAACTGACACAAAAGGACTCTGCAACGAGGTTGTACTTGGGCAAAATTGGGCTATTCAACTAGGCTTATGAACCTTAGATCAGGGCGACATCTAGTAAGGGATAGACAAAGCCTTAGGTCTTCAGAGGCTAGTGTCAACCACCCTATCCACCGCAGGGAAGATACCAGAACCAGTACCCTCCACAGCCATATGGCAGGCCACAGCAACCTTATCAGCAACCATACCAAAACCAACAAAGACCTCAGCCTGTGTTAGCACAACAACCCCCTGCCCCAGCTAATGTGATCCCAGTAAAAATATGCAGCAGCAGAATACCTGAATAGAGCTATAGTCCCTGTAACACCAGTGCTTTCAGAAAGTGATCCTAGTGACCATAGCTTTGATTCTACACATGTCGATAGTCCCCATGCTTACTACATGCAATCTCCTGAACATGGTGAGTCCTACTATAGTGAAGAACCGAGTGAACCTAGTTGGGAGTCAGATCACACAAACCTCATGTATACAAACCCCAATCCTAGGCCTCAACTTAGGCAGGTAAGACCTCCATTCCCTAGAGGACCATGCTACAGATGTCAAGGAGATCATCTCATTCGTGATTGTCCGGTGCCTCCACCTACACAACCCCAGTCAGTAACGATCCATGGTTTTTGCCAAGACTGTGGAAAGGAACATCTCTTACGAGACTGCCCTAGGAATCCTAGTAATATGCCAAAAATTACTCCTATTAACGTTATTGGGTTAGTGGTAGATTCCACAGGAAGTGTCACTTCCACTACACCCGTGCAAGTGATCACTAGAGCTCAAGCATTGCAGCAAAACCCAGGGGTAAACCAGGAGAAGAGCCCAGATGTTAGTGAAACAGAGAGCATGACAAAAAAGAGGACTAGAGCTTGGAGAGATAGCCGTGAAAGAATGAAACGGCAATGGGCAAAAAAGATGAGTGAACTCGAGGAAAGCCTCAGAGAAACAAAGGCCAGGATAACTGAACTCACATCTCAAACTCCCTCTCACATTACCCCACTTCCACCATTCCCAACTCCATTCGACCCGCCACCTTCTGACCCGCCTCAACTAATTCCACCACCCCCTAGAGTAGGATCAGTCCTAGCAGATCCCACTCCCGAAGACCTTAATATGATGCTTAAAGCATATCAGGCCAGAATCGAAGAAGGGCCAAACGTAACTGATCATGAAAAGTGTTACCCAAGAGCAGAACTAGAGTTAGAACGAACCAAAATTTGTGCTAAGATGGTGGAATTGGCTCAGACCATGTTTGAGGCCAGTCGCCTATTTAACATCTCTAGTTCAGCGAAGACACAGTTGCACTTTGATGGACTGTTAGAAAGAATAGAGAAGCTGATTGCACAATCAGAAAAGGAACCCGCCTCTCAACACAAGGACAAGGCAAGTGAAAGATTAAGCATTCCTGCTCAGGAAGCCTATGTGCCTGAAGCCTATGTGCCTAACTCTACGGAGCCAGACACATCATCTTCTATGAATCGGTTCACACCAGAATTCCTACGCGAGATTCAAGAAGACAAATGGGCTAAAGAGAGTGAAGTCCCTCCCCCTATTGAACTTGTGGATGATGCACGCGACCAATTCCCACAAGACATCCCATCCATTTATGAGGAGCAGGAGAGCACCCACTCTCAGGGCAGGCTAGACTTTGAGTCTAACTCTCTACAAGAATTACCCCACTTCACAGGCCCATGGGAAGCTAAGTCTACTTGTATGAGAGCACCCACGGTCATGGTACGAAATGAGGACTCAGTCTTACCTAGGAACACAGAGGTAGTGAAAAACACTAAAGTGCAGTGCAATCTCAAGTTAGAAGAGCTACTCAAGGTTAGACCTGAATTATGGAAACATGTCGCCAAACAAGTACCAGAAATAGCAAAACCTCGTTCCCAGGTAGGATCCCAAAGGACAGTGCCAGAAATACCCTTGGATAAGATAGGAGATATGTGTGAAGGTGAAGAAGGGAACACCTATCTTCCCATTACCTACCAGGAGTACACCACCAAGGCAATTTTGGACTCAGGTGCAGGAGTTGCAATTGCCACCACTTCCCTATGGAAGCGTTGGGGCAAGCTAGCACTCAGGCCAACGAGAATGAAATTGCAGATGGCCGATGGTCATATTGAGAGACCCTTAGGATTGCTAGAAGGAATAACTCTCACCACCTGTGGTGTCGAGTTCGAGCACACCTTTGCCATATGTGATTTTAGCAAGAACCATGCCTATGAAATGATCTTGGGACGACCTTTTATGCGACAATTGCAAGTGGTACAGGACTGGGGAACCAACTCCTTGTATTTGCAACACTTAGGTGTTACAACCAAAGTAAATCTCAAAGATTACTCTCATAGAGATGTACCTCCCATCCAATGGAATCCCATCCATAGAGCCAAAGATGATACAGAATCGGTGCATTCCATAGGGTCAGGATCCTCATGGATGCATGAAGACACTCACTTATGGATGTGTAAGGTAGTAGTAGAAGAAGAGAAGAGAGAGAAAGCCAGAGAGGTAGGTGCAAAAGAAAACCATAGATCAATTCAAGACCCAGCCTATGCACCTGTAGTCTTTCCTGATGAGGAATTTGAACCCCATGGCTGGGCAGAAATCCTAGCAACAATGGATGTAGCCATCAATGAGGAACAATGGACACCTCACTGTGATGAGGATGGCTATGACATTTCAGTCTTCTCCATAGAGCCAATCATGGGAGAGGCAGTTCTAGAAGAATGCGAACCTAGCCCTGATGCATTTGAGGATGCAAGTGACTCCGATCTAGAGTCAATCATTATGGACCCACCATTTGCATCAGATGAAGAATACTTCCATGAAGTAGAATTTCAACCCCAAAGGCATGGAGAGCTTACAAATGATGTAAGATTAACCACACATGTGACCTCGAAGGAAGAAGGAAAGAAACGAAAGAAGAGAGAAGTCTCACCAGAAGAGGAAGAATCTTTGTTTGAGGTCCCGGAAAATTTTAAGAAGTATGAGATAGACGACAGGAGAGTCATGATAAGAATGCCTAAACGAGAGGCACAAGTAGGAGAGGCCTATGATAACAAAGAAACCACCAAGAAAATAGTAGTGGCCCTAGAAGAAGGAGAGGAGAGATGCACGTACATAGGCCATGACCTAACAGAGGAAGAAGAGCATGCGTTAATTGCCTTGCTAAGAGAATACAGAGATGTATTCGCTTGGAGTTACAAGGATTTGAAAGGTGTTGACCCTGACATATGCTCACACACTATCCCCATGACCTCAGATGCTAAACCCTCTAAGCAAAATCCCTATACATATAACGATAATTACGCTGCCAAGATCAAAGAGGAGATAGATAGACTGGTTGAAGCTGGATTTATCTATGAAATTGAGCACACTGAGTGGGTATCCCCCATCGTAGTGGTGCCCAAGAAGAATGGCAAGCTGCGTGTATGCATTAACTTGAAGAAGGTTAATGCAGCCACAATTCGAGATAACTATCCGCTTCCTATCACAGAGCATCTCTTAGAAAGAGTAGCAGGCAAGGAAGTGTACAGCTTCCCTGATGGATTTTCGCGCTACAATCAAGTAGCCATAGCTCCAGAAGATCAGCATAAGATGGCTTTTGCCACATAGTGGGGTATATTTGGCTTTCGTGTAATGCCATTCGGGCTTACCAATGCACCAGCTACCTTTCAGAGACTAATGTGCCATGTATTTAAGGAGTTCCTGAGGAAGAACTTAGAAGTCTATGTTGATGATCTTTGTGCTCATTCGAACATTAGACAAACCCATATTCCTGAACTCAGACAAATCTTTGACAAATGTAGAGAATATCAAGTCTGCCTAAACCCAGAAAAATGTGTTTTCATGGTCAGGCAAGGCAAGATTCTAGGGCACATAGTGTCAAAGAATGGCATATCTACTGATGAAGAGAAAGTGAGAGCCATAGCAGAGCTACCTAGGCCAAGGAATGTCAAGGAAGTACAAGCTTTCATGGGACATTGTGGTTACTACCGCCGGTTCATTCACATGTATGCTGTCATTGCAAAGCCCATGTACGGACTTCTGACAAACTTTGAGTGGACTGAGGAATGTGAGAATTCCTTCAATGAGCTTAAACGGCGATTATGTTCAGCACCAATCTTAACCACACCAGATTGGAACAAGCCATTCCATGCTCACGTGGATGCATCCAATTATGCTATTGGATGTGTACTCGCACAACCTACGGGTGAAGGTAATATGGATCTTCCAATTGCCTACGCTAGTAGACAATTGAATGCAGCTGAACAAAATTACACCACTACTGAGAGAGAAGGCTTAGGCATGGTGTATGCGGTTAAAAAGTTTAGACATTATTTGCTTGCAAATAAGTTTAATTTTTTTACTGATCATCAAGCTCTACTATACTTGGTAAACAAGCCATGCAACACAGGTAGATTAGTAAGATGGTTTCTCTTGCTAATGGAATATGATTTTGAGGTTGTGGTAAGGAAAGGGAAGACTCATTTGAGAGCAGATCACCTTTCTAGGCTCACATCAGGAGAAGCCCCACAAGGAGTGTCAGATGACCTTCCTGATGCTTACTTGTTTAACTTGGAAGTGGTACCACAGTGGGCTAAGCCATTGGTACCAATGTTAACATATGGACCTAACCACCCAGTAATAGCCACGCAGGATAGGGAGGTAGTAAAAGCCCAAAAGTATCACATCATGGCTGGAAGTATGTACAAGCACACAGATCAAGGGATCTTGGCCTGTTGTGTAGAAGAGGACGAGTATGCGAAGTGGTTGCAATTAGCACATGTAGGTGCATTAGAGCAACACTACTCAAAACAACGAACCCTACAGACACTAAGGAGACTCGGAGTGCATTGGCCAACTATGGAAGCGGATGTCCAAAGGTTGTGCAAAGAATGCCCAATCTGTCGCACTAAACCACCTGTGGAACATGCCACTCTTTATCAAGTGTCCATAGTGCCGGATTGGAGTGAACCTCTAGTATCCTTCCTGAGGACTAAAACATTCCCCCCAGACATGACTCTGGCTAGGAAAAGGAGTTTAGAACAAGAAGCCCAGGATTACTTTCTCATTGGCGATAATCTATACAAACGTGGTAAAGATGGTTACTTGAGACTATGTGTCCATGAAAGTGAATATCTCAAGATCTTGGAAACTGCTCACCAAGGTGTAGCAGGAGGACACCTTGGACCAGATCGGGTGATCAAGGCAATACTATTTGCGGGCTTCTGGTGGCCGACCCTTCACATGGATGCACATACCTATGTGAAACGGTGTGAAGTCTGTCAGCGAACTTAGTATCCTATACACAAAGATGAGATGCCACTGAAACCTATGATGGGTGGACGTGCATTCTCTAAGTGGGGAATAGACTTCGTAGGTCCTATTAATCCCCCAGCTAAGGGTTCACATGCTGAATATATCATTGTGGCCACGGATTATCTCACCAAGTGGGTGGAGGTAAAGGCTACGACAAAGGACGACGCTCAGACAACTGCTAGATTCTTGTTTGAAAATGTATTCACAAGATATGGGCTACCTATAGAGCTAGTAAGTGATAGAGGCACTCACTTCTTGAATGAAGTGATTGAAAATCTACTCCAAGAATTCTTGGTAGTTCATAAGAAGTCTGCCCCCTATCACCCTCAAGCAAATGGCCAGGCCGAAAGCACCAACAAGATCTTATGCAATGTACTGACAAAATTAGTGAACACTAAACGCTCTGATTGGGACAAACAGCTACACCATGCTGTTTGGGCATACCGAGTCGCCTACAAGACGGTACTCCAAGCCACCCCCTTTCATATGGTATTTGGCCAAAACGCGGTGCTACCCTTGGACTTCTTGATACCTACATTGAAAGTAGCACAAGAACACGAATGGACGGGTCATGAACTCTCCTCTAGACTTTTTGACCTGGAACGATTAGGAGAAACAAGACTGAGAGCAGCTGCAGGGATATATGCAGCTAAGAAGAGACAGAAGGCATACTTTGATGCCCATGTGAAGGATAAAGGCTTGAAAGCAGGAGATCTAGTTTTAGTCTACACATTGAAACAACATGCAAGGAAGCTAGAAAAGAGAGGCTACGGACCTATGATCATCAATAGGATCTCCACGAGTGGAGCAGTACAACTAGCCACTTTAGAGGGTGATGTTCTCCCAAACTATATTAGCAGATGCAGAGTCAAGTTGTATCAGGAACCTCTCACAGAGGAAATGCTAAGTCGACTCAACACTGCTAAGAAACGCAAAGAGGAAGAAAAGCGAATTCGAGAAGAAGCTCAAGCAGAAGCCCTAGAGCGCATACGGAGAATGAAATTAAGAAGACAAGGTATAGAGCAACCTGTGCCAGATGCATATGCAGATCCAGGATATCACGTGGCTATGTGTGAAGTTTCAGGTGTTAGCTCACATAGGATAACTGATCGACGTCCTTTCATAACCTTAGATATAGGACAAGTAAAGAGTGCAAGGACTGTAAGAGCCTTGATTGACTCAGGTGCAGCCACTAGTGCTGTTAAATTGTTTTACTGTCAAGAGTTGCAATTTACTATCAATCCTGTGGAAGCATATCTCATAGGATTGGGAGGCATGGAAACCCCTTGCATGGGCGAGGTGGAACTTCCCCTCTATATTCATGATGAGGGAATGACAGTTAAAGTACTAGTGTGTCAAGATGAGGACCTCACTGAACCCCTTGTCTTGGGTCAAGACTGGATCTATGACCAAGCAGTCAACCTAAACCTAAGAAGTGGACTTCTTCAGGTATGGGTGAATCAGACTAGAATTACAATTGAGTTAAATAATGGAGCACTCAAGGAACTAGAAAAGACACGGACTCCTGGTCCCTCCAGGGGTGCACATGAAGTTGACCATGCTGTTCTTGTCCAAGGCTATGTGATGCAAAAGAATGAAGATCTCAAAGAAGGAGTCAGAACCACAATGGAACTCCCTTCTCTTCCAAAGGCCAGAAGGAGGCAGCAACTAAGGGCAGATCAATCACTGAAGACTCTCCAGGCAAGCGACCAAAAGAACGCACGAAGCAGAACAACTCAGCCGATGAAACAAATGTGGATGCAGAAAGACGAGCTGCCGACCGTAACTAAGTCGCAACAACGGTCTCAACTTCCTATTAGTAATCAACGACTTGATGCTAATAAGAGGACTCCTAAAACCTCTGTTGAGAAAGTGAAGTCCATTTGGGTACCCAAGAAGTCGATGAAAGCTGACCCACAATCAAGACAAATTTGGGTGCCTAAGGCTTGCTTGAGGGCTCAAATAACCCCACACAATTCACATCATACACAACAGGGTTCACTCGCTCAAGCAGCCGCCACCCACCCTTGTCTGATATACTCGAACACACAGCCACCTAGAAGCACGCACAGACTCACTCGTATATGGGTCCTTAAACAGCCCCCTTTTTCAAGTAAATACCCTATCACACTTTCCAGAGCCTCCACAAAGTCAAACTCAAAACCTATCCGTTGCATTTGGCAACCTAAAACTTGTAATAAACCCCCGGACCCCAATTGTAAATCCATGTCCACCTACTAACTACTTCACTGTCACATCACATCATTCCGCTTAGCTCGTAGGTCTACCCAATTTCTAACTAAACACACTAGCACCGAGCACTTATTAACCCCTAACCTCTCCCGAACTTTAGGTTAATGTTGTAACAGGGGACACTGTGTCATTTTTGTGTCCATTGCAATGTTAACATTTATTCGTATATTCTCACAGAACCAGCTGCGAAGTTTTCAACATGGCTGAGGCAGCAGGAACTAGCTCTCACACAGAAACGAGCCCGCAAGTGGTGGATTTAGATAGTTTACCCGTTTTGCCTGAGACAAATGAAAGACCAGAAGAATTGCAGGCCATCAAAATCATACCTATTGCGGACCCTCCGCGTGGCCACACCATGCCCGTAGGAAAGACTTCCCACTGGTTTACTGAGGTGGCAGGACCCTTGGGTGAAGGAACGTACCTATGGGAATCAGAGTTGGACTTCAATGGGAAGCAAGGCAGATACCATTTCTTTACAAGAGAATTCGAAAAATTACAAAATGCAGAAGGTCTACGTTCAATATGGGAAAAGGCAGGATTGAATGCATATTTCAGTGCACGGCTCCCAAAGCCCGACTTCATGCGATGCTACTATCTCATCAACACCTTGACTCCAAACCAGAACCCAAAAGGTGCAAGCTCATTTGTGATTCCATCTCTGACAAAGGGGAATGAGCTCAAGAGGTTCAGGCTATCAAACAACTTGGTGAGAGAGGCTCTAGATATGCGCGGAATGCATATTCCTACAGAGAAGGAAACACTAGTACCGGATTACATGAAGAATCGAAGTCTCACCAAACTCAAGGACATGGTGTCCATGACGCCTAATATTGCAATACACCTTCGCATGTGCATGCAACACTTTGCTTTCCTGGCACAAGATAGATTCACCATGCCGCCCAAAAAGATTTGGTTTAGTTTGTATCTGGCAGAGACACAGAGCCTCACCATCAACTTACCCCACTGGATAATTGATCAGATACACCTAGCTCACAAACGATGGCTGTGGAAACACGTTTTATATGGTTGCTGTGCTCTGACGAGAATCATTCATAGGTGTTTGACTTATGACATCCCTATTCAACGGGCCCTAATGTGGAATCGTGTAGAGCAGTTTAGAGGCAGGACATCCACTGGACCCCCTTCTAAGAAGATGAGAGGCACTGTCCAAGTCCCATGTGCTCAACCACGTGGAGCCAGCCTAACACCAGATGTCACCCCTCCACCCCGAAGAGTCCGACCATTCACACTCCGACTTCCAAGATGCAGCACCGATGGTTCCACCTTGATATTCCCTCCTATCCCAACCGATCTTGAATTTCCCAGTGGTGCACCTTTGGAAGAACTCACTAATGAAGATTTCAAACAATTATTACAAGATGTAGAGTTGGAGGCAGAAGAGGCACAACAAGCGGAAAACGTGCAAACGCAGGCCACAACCTCCCAAGCACCTGTCACACCAGTTGAAGTGGATGAAGAGGATGACGGAGATGAAGAACATGAGGAAGATGAGGAGGATTATGATCAAGAGCATCAAGAGGAGCAGCAAGAAGTGCCAGAACTTGTAGGTGCACCAGCATATACAGCTCAACTACGAAGGTTATACGACACAATCAAAGCAGTACAAGAAAGGCATCAACTCTCTCTTGTATCCGGTCAAGCTTTGATGCAAGAAATGCTATCAGATGAGGGGGTGGACCAACATTTCATTGACACCCTCAAATTAGTGTCAGAATCTTTAGGAGTTCCGGAGGCTATCCACACTGCAGTCCGCCAGTCCGTGAGGTATGAAAAACGCAGAGTTGACACGTTACCACGAGCAAGTAAGACTATCAGGATACCCGTCACAGAACAAGAAGTACCCATTGAAACAACATCTAACCCCACAACCACCACTGACCTCTCTGCCAAAACCTTCGTTCAGACATCACCCATCTCACCCCAGCATCCTCCATCACCACCTTCTCCACCCCCACCACCACCTCCCACCATGGAAGAAACGACAGTCATCACCTCTGCCTTCACTTATAACCCATCCTCATTCACATCATTCTCATTTCGAGAACCCACCTCATAAGACACCCTCTTCTCCTTCGTCACCAATCCCTTGTACACTTCATCCCTTCTATCCTCCGAACCCATAACTGGCCATCCCATAATTCCAAGTGTAGTTGGAAACCCAGCACCTACCGAAGGCACCCTGTGTTTCCCAGCCTATTCCCCACTACGGGTACCTCCATTCCATGACCCTCAATTCCCATCTGGCCCCTACCCCTCTTTCAACCTGACCTCACCACCCCAATACCCGTCCTTTGTGGAGCAGTTCATCCGATCTCCAATGTTTCAGAGGCACATTTCCCCGATGTTCGCAACGACATCAATTTACACGAACACCACACTCACTTCACCTACCATACCCACCTACATGGTAGCCCCTGTACACACCACCGTGTCTGACCCAATGGACATTTCACCAACCACAGCTCCTCTCCCCACGATTCCACCATCTCCCCCTCCCTTACCCCCCACCTCACCACTCACATCATTGGCACACACAGCATTCACTACCCCCCTACCCAATCCCACCTCCCCTGCATTTCAAACTTTTCCCCTTGCATCTCATAATGTAAATAGCACGTTCAACACATTACTTCAGTGTGCACATCAACTACAACAAGAATACCATCAATTGGAAGAACGCACTGCTGCCCTCCAGGCAGAATCTCAACGTCTGCAAGCTAGAGTCACCTCTCTTGAAGCTGATTACCAAACGCTCCTAACCGAGCATACCACCTTACAGCAGGCTCACTCCGAATTGGAATCAAAGACATCAGCAGTGGACGACCAAGCAGTCAAGGAATTAGAAACAGTGCTCCAAGCGCAAATGATATCTAATGCTACACTCAGACGCAACCTTGGGCTATTAAGGAAGCATATGGCCGCAGCACTAGAAGAGAACAAGAGGCTTCAACAACAAAACCAAGACAACTTTGAAGCGGCTATGGAAGGAACTGCAGGAGCACCCCTTAGCCCTACCAGATATAGAGCAGTCCCATCGGAAGACATTCGCATATTACTTGAGGAGCATGCAAATTTCTTGGAGTCATATGAAAAGTTAGAGACTGAATGTGCAGATCTAAAGAAACAGATAGCCAGTGTCCCCACAGCTCAACAGGAGCCGGCAATCTTGCAACACTCTACAGAAGAAGTAGAGACCCTCCGGAAACAGGTGGCAGAACTCCAAGCACACCTCTTACCATATGAAAGGCCACCCTCGCCCATTGAAGAACCAGAACCTGAAACAGTAGTGGAAATCCCCGTCGATGACAGCTATGAAGAGCCATACGAGCCTATGCCTACAGAGGAAGGACAAGACACTTTAGAAATTCAAGTTCCAGATTGGGTCAAAAGGGTCGAGAAAGTGGGTAAGACACATGATGATCGTGTGGCAGTGCAAATGCAATCTCTCACAAATCTGGAAGAAACTGTCCTTCGGTCGCAATACAGAGTCGCAATACACAACATCAGAGTCGCAATACATGCCTTATTTTGTCTTACTACACGATTATAATGCAGAAGTCAAAAGACATACAGGGAAGGAGCCCACATTCGCCACTCAATTTGAGCTAGGGGATTTACTGACAGATGCACGTGCTGGCTCGAGCTTCCAACCTAATTGGCGTGCAAGTCTACTAACCGATTACCCAGAGATGATGAGCACCTGGGCAACCATGCCACTATATATCAAGTATAATCCATGCTATTGCCCAGTGGTACGTTGCAGATCCTGGCAAGCATTTGCAATCAAGGTACGCAACAATAAAGAATGCTCGGCTTGGGTTAACTATCCATATTTTGCTCCACCTCGAGGGACCCCAACCGTAGCCTACATGATATCAACAATTCGGCACTGGTCTACACGTCTAAATAATGTACCCGACATAGCAGCGAAAATGTGTATGAAGATATTCGAGCTCATGACCATTGTCTTCAAAACCTTTCGGAATGTACAAGCTCCATACATCTTTGCCCCTGGATTCTCTCAAGGTAACAAGGATTTAGTCTACGACATGAGCCAGACTCCCTCGGTTACTATAATTTTTGCTTGGCATGCACGAATAAAGTACTTACCCGCATGCTTCAAGCAGACATTTGAGGAAATGTTCTAGACTACGGGATTCTGGGAATATCATTCAGAAATTTTCATTCCCAGACCCACACATTTGCTACATCTATTCGCAGTGGAACAAGCAATCCATGCAGATCAGTTACGTCTGCCACATCCGGACATTCCAGGACCAATTGATTGGGATCGTATGATGACAGACTTGGCCAGAGGACTACGCCTACAAGAACATCTGCTTGCCACTCAAGTTGTGGAATATTACATCCAACACTCCCAGCAACAAGGGTCTGTCAGGAACGACGGACGCGAGAGAGGGGGGGGTGTTGAGAGCAGTATGGGCACCCAAGGACTGACTAGACAAGGAAGCCAGCGGAGAGAGTCAGAGCGAGGTGAAGGATTAAGTAGACAAAGCAGTCGACGCAAATCTAGCAGATAGGCCCGGCAAATTTTTCCAAATCAACATCTTTATAACAGTGATTTTTATCACTAACAATCATTGTAAATACCATTTCATATTTTTGTAGCTCCATTTTGTGCAAGCCAAGGAGTCCTTGAGCTTGAGGAGCCTTAGAAGTACCTACATATCAATTTTTGTATTTTTTAGACTCCGTTTAAGCCCTCAAATTGGCCTTGGAACCTAATTTTTAACTAGGCCGGACACTAGGTCTGGACAGGGCCAAAACCTAGTCAAAAACTATAAAAAGAGCTAGAGAGCTCATTTTTGAGGTTAGATTGTAATTGAAATGAACTTGTAAGAGCTTTTTGAAAGTAATCTAAGAACTCCATTGCTTCTCACTCTTTGTCTTGCCGTGTGTGCACGTGTGCGTGTATGTGTGTGCATGCTTGTGTGCTTCTCACTCACGCACTTGTGCCTCCACTTGCTCGAGGTCTTCATACCATCCTCACGTCTTCCCGGATTGACATTAAAGGAGGTGCTACTCATCACTGAGCTACACAAACAAAGAAAATCTACCTTTTCATGTTTTACATTTCTTGATTAAGGAGTATTACCTTTTCCATGTGTGCAATACCATCAACAATAGAAGATCCAGCAAGGTCCAACTTCAATGAAGCTTTTGATATACTCCCCGCCAACGGCGCCAAAAAATGTTTGTTGTTGATCTTTGGAGTTATCCTCTCCAATCATTTAGCATAAAGAATTAACAATAAATCTTTATTTTGTCAATCTTGGAAGTATTCAAGAGACCACAGCCCCTTCTAGATGATAGAATCCAAGAAATAAGAGGTAAATGGCTGAATTTCTGAGAATAATGAAGATGAAGAGGAATTTCTAGGGTTTGGATTATCTTGAGCAAATCTCCATCATTTTCCACAATCTTGGTGTCTAAAGCAGGTTATTTCTTTAGCAGAACACAATCATGAAGTCAAAACTCAAAAATGTTACCTGTACCATCTAGACAAGACAATCATGATTCTGTACAAACAGACGATTTTTAGAATTTTCTTTCTTCTATAGAATCGCATTATCTAGTTTTTAACATGCAATGAAAAAACTAACTTAAAATAATATTTTTTCCACTAAAAATTGAAAAGATTCGAAATATCGGGATTTCGTGATTTTGGTTATTTTGTGTATTTTTTGTGCTTAAACATCATGTGAATTTAAGAAAATACAAAAAATATAGTATTGAGCCCCTTACCTTGCTTGTTTGATTCAAACACTCTCCAAAATGCTTTGCTGTAGAAAGTCGCGATTTTTTGCCTGCTCTCTCTCTCTCTCACACACTCAAATGAGTTTCTCTTGCAATTCCAGGATTTTATAGTGTCCAGAAAATCACGATCTTGTGCAATTTCCACTGATTTCCACTTTTTCACTTGACCAATTTCATTCTTCAACAACTTTATGGTTTGAATACTCAATTCTTAATTTTTCATGATTAATCACTTCTGATTAGCTATTGGTGAAAATCGTGATTTTGTACTTTTCCACTTCCCCCACTTGATACTCAGTCTTTCTTGATTCTTTAAAATTTTCACTTCCCTCACTTTCTCAATATTAATGAAATCTCTTGCAATTACCCTTCTCCAAAAACCCAAATATGCTGAAAATTCCAGAAAATTTTTCTCTTATAGAAAATCGCGATTTTGTGCAGAGAATCGTGTTTTTTCTGTACTTCCTATTTTGTGCAAGTTTGAGTATTCTTTTCTCTTGTTTCCCTTCAGTACCCTTTACCAATTCCAATTCAACAGTCACCTGTAATTTTACATCATAACCACATAATTATTCAAAAAATCGCGATCCTGTGCAGAGAATCGTGTTTTTTGAGTTTTCTAGTTTTTTGACAAATTTTTGCTTTCCTTTCACTTGGTCCCTATTACTCTTGTCAACAAAGATTCAATCCAACTTCCTAAGGAGAAAAGAAATTTGTTTGATTAATTTTGATGAATTATCGCGGGTTTGGAGATAGATTTTGCATCTACAAGCACATAGGAATGACAAGGAGGACATAAGATACACATATTTGCACCACTTTTTGAATTTGGACTTCAAAAACTCCAAGTATCATGTCCAATTGAGTTCATGTATCACGATGGCACAACTCTCGTGTATCGCTATACTTGTCGAGTATCATGTATCGTCTCCTCATGTATCACGATACCTCACGTGTATCATGTATTGTCGAGTTGAGTATCACGTATCTTGTATTGCCTAAGCGTGTATTGCGATACTTCCCAAGTATTGTGGATCGTGAAGGTCGTTATCATGTATCATCGGATCATGTATCATCGGATCATGTATCACGATACTTCATAATATCGTGGATCGTGACCAATCTAAGTATTGTATTGCGAGCCCAAGTATCATGTATCATGTATCATGTATCGTGTATCGTCTATCATGTATCGTGTATCGTGCTCAATCCAGGTATCGTATTGTCCCCCTAGGTATCGTGTATTGCCAAAATCTGGTATCATGTATCGTTGCCCACTAAGTATCGTGTATTGTGGAGAGCCATATCGTGTATTGCGATACTACACCAGTATCATGTATTGTTGGGTTGTGTATCATAATACTTCTCACATATCGTGTATCGTCCAAAGACAAGTTTCATGTATCGTGGGATTCCTCGTATCATGTATCATCTTGGCTCAAGTATCGTGTATCGTTGCTCCCAAGTATTGCTGATACTTCCTAAGTATCGTGTATCGCCTATTCTGAAGCAATCCCAGAGAGGTCATGTTTTTCTCTTTTGACCTCCAGAACCCTAAACTGGCATAACTTTCTCATACGAAATCCGTTTGTTGTGATTTTGGGTAAGGGGAATTTTCGGACTTGAAGATAAAGCTTATGAACGTGAGATCTAGTAGACACTGGGCAAGGATAGACAAAGCATTAGATCATCTGAGGCTAGTGTCAACCATACAGCTAGGTCTTGGCACAACAACTTAGTGGTTATCCCTACATGCTAAGTTCGGACACAAGTGATTCCGAAATGTCCTTCAACATGGAAAGACCCACACATAGCTCACGTACTGCTTATTTACAAACACCAGAAGGTCCTTATATAACACAATTGGAGTATATCAAGACCAACCAATTAGGTGCACACATATATGAGGATTGTCTAAGGTGATCTGTGGTCCAACTCAAGAATCCTGATCAGCCCTTTGGACTTGAACACCTAGTGTTCAAATTTGAAGAGGGTTCATACATTGATAAGGAAGGAACCATGTATGTGGTCACTACCTTACCAGACATGACATATGAGTTTGGAAATATCATTCTAGAGAATAAATAGGAGACCTGGAGCAAGGAGACCTACGACGAGAACACAAGAAGCCTTTTGGAGATTCAAGCCAAATCAACCTAGCAAAATGGGTGGAGCCATAATCTATGAGTTCAAAGATCTCGAGACACCAGACAACAAAAACATAGAACTATATTTGAATAGAGAAACACAAGAAGCCTTTTGGAGATTCAAGCCAAATCAACCTAGCAAAATAGGTGGAGTCATAATCTATGAGTTCAAAGATCCAAAGACACCAGGCAAGGTTTTCTATCTAGATCATATATTGGAAAAAATGTTCTTAGTACCAGAGCATGATAGGCATGCATACACTTGGTCAGGAGACTTGATTTTCCCTCCACCAAAATCTAATGTTTCCCATGGCCTCGAAGGAGCAGGATCATCCAAGGCACATGAAAACCAGAGGGAAAGAGCCATACAGAGACTTTAGGTAAGGTTCGCTCGGACTGTGGGTAGAGACAAATCAAGACTTAAAGGTGAAAGACCTGAAAGAGAGAGGCATCAAGCACAGAGGCATCAAAGAGATGAACACGATTTCCCATTGCCTAGACCTCAAGATCACCCAACAACCCTTAGACCCTCTCAAGTCATCAAGGCAATGAAGAACTACTTTGATGGGTCAGGAGATCCTTATGATCATGTGGTCGAGTTCAAACAAGTGTTAAGATATGAACAAGTTGAGGACTTATTCACACAATTTGAGGCATTTGGTTTGACTCTTAAGGGTACTACCTTAGCTTGGTTTCAACCTCTAAATAGTTTCAACTACCAAGATATAGGTCAATTGCTAGAAGAATTATCAGGCATAACACATCATCCTTGATCCACAACTTCAGGCAGACACCCCAAGAAACAGTGTGACTTGTAGGAAGAAGGTTCAGACAGTACATAGAAAGATGCCCTATGCCAGAATTACCCACACCATCCAAAAAAGTGGCCTTGTTCTTAGATGGCTTACTGAGCACCAAGTTAAGATCATATGTGTACTTCAAAGAGCCTAAATCCATAGAAGAGTGTGTGCAGATGTGCATTGACATAGAAGACAACTTGGGTGAGGAGCTAGAATTGTCCAAACTCTATAAGGACTCAGAAAGCTCCACTAGTCATACCTCAAGAACCTCCACTGAGACAGATGAGATAGTTGAGGAGGTTGCCAAGAAGCTAGGAGTTCAAAATAGAGAAACACAAAGGGTCACCACATTGAAACGATGTTACAATTGTGGAGGAGAACACATGGCTAATGTATGCCCAATGCCAAACCAAAACATGAGAGAATTGAATGCTACATATTGCACCATTGAAAGAAAATACATGAACCACACAGCTCAAGATTGTCCATACAATAGGCAGGCTGCTAGACAAACTTATCAACAACCTTACCAACAGGGTAGGTATCAGAATCAATACCAACAGCCATACTATAGGCCACAACACTAGTATCAGGCACCATATAGGCCACAATCAGTGCTAGGAAACCAACCACCAACTCCTACCAGTGTGATTCCAGTTAAGTATGCAGTGGCAGAAGAGAACCCTAATAGAGCATTGGTGCCAATCACCTCGCTGGCCTTAGATCATGACTCTCATGCTCATAGTTCAAACTATTCCCATGAAGATAGTCCACATGCTTATTACACAGAGTCACCTTAGCATAGTGAGGCTTATTCTTATCAATATGAGACACCACTTATGGAACACAATTGGGAGCCAAAATACTCCAATGTCATGTATACAAATCCTAACCTTAGGCCCCAATTGAGACAAGCAAGATCATAAGCCCCTAGAGGACCATGTTTTAGATGTCAAGGTGACCATTTCATTTGTGAATGTCCCCACTCGCCAACTCTATGACAAGGACAAAACATCACAATACAAGGTTTTTGTCCTCATTGCAACAAAGAACATCTCCCAAGAGATTTTCCAAGGAATCCCTAGAGTGTGCCCAAAGTTACACCCATTAATGCGGTAGGCTTAGTGGTGGATTCAAGCTTGAGTAGCAGTAATGTGGCTCCTATACAGGCAGTCACTAGAACACAAGCCTCAAAACAAGATAAGCCAGCTGCACAATCAGAGCCAAGTGAATCAAGAGAGCCTAGTAAGAGGAAAACAAGAACATGGAAGGACACCAGGGAGAAATCCAATTGTAAGTGGAATAAAACGTTATCGGAACTAGAAGAAAGCCTAAAAGATGCAAAAACAAAAATAGAAGACATTGCCTCTAATCCCTTGCATGTTGAAACTCCATCCACACCAGCTCATCCCACCCCAACTGTCATTGTAAATAGGCCACAACCAGGTTCTATTCTTGCACATCCAACCCCAGAAGACTTGGACATGATGTTCAAGGCCTACCAGGCTTGTCTTCAAGAAGGTTGCTAGATTCAGGTGTTGGTGTTGCTATTGCAACCACCTCCTTGTGGAAGCAATGGGGTAAACCCGCATTAAGACCAACTAGAATGAAGCTTTAGATGGCTGATGGCCATGTTGAAAGACCTTTAGGATTTCTTGAAAGGATCACTCTAACCACTTGTGGGGTAGAGTTGGAGCACACCTTTGTTAACAAGTGCATCATGTAAATCTGCATAAGAAATGGAATGATATGCATCATCATATGAAACCTACAAAGGCTGAGAAGTTGCCTCATTAGGACCAGCACTAGACTGTCTACCTGTAAAAAGAGGCATCAAAGTATCATACATGTCTTTGGAGCTAACAGATGTCTCCTTAGTACATGAAAGCAATGGCTGAATAGCATCTTCCACAAAGACAACATCACGGCTAACTAGAGTGCATTTAGTCTGTGGATGATACAGACGATAGCCTTTACTTTCAGAACTGTACCCAACAAAAATACATTTTACTGCCTTATCATCCAATTTTCTGCGATGTTGTTCAGGCACTAGTGCATATGCCAAACAACCAAAAACACACAGATGAGCAACAGATGGCTTGCGGTCATGCCAAGCCTCATATGGAGTGATGGACTGCAGTGCTTTAGTGGGACACCTGTTCAGTACATATGTTGCACACATGACAGCTTCAAGCTAGAAACTATGTGGTAAAGCCTGACTTTTGACCATGCACCTCGCCATCTCCATGAGTGACCTATTTTTGCGTTCAGCAACTCCATTTTGTTGAGGTGTATACAGCACTGTACACTGGTTTTTTACCCCACGTTCAACTAGAAATGCATTAAAATCAGAAGACATATATTCCCCCCCTCGATCAAAACGGAGGGTGCCACTTTTACATGCTGACAGATTTTCAGCCAAAACCAAAAACTGTTTAAAGCACGTGAACACTTCGGACTTTGCTTTGAGTGGATATAACCATGCATGCCTTGAAAAATCATCAATGACAGTCACGAAGTAAAGGTAATTTCCAAAAGAGGGTGTCTGCATACGACCACATACATCACTATGTACAAGCTGCAATTTTTGTGTAGCCCGAACTGAACCATCTTTTGGAAAGGAGGAACACTGCATTTTGCCCAAAATACAACCTTCACAAACATGTTTTCAAGGTGCCTCAAGTTTGGGCAACGAGGACACCATTTCAGATTCTGCAGGCATAGCAAACTAGCAAAATTCAAAGCGTGCATGCCAAAGCTTTGCATCTGACATAGCCTGCGAATCATTTACTACACATGCCAAATCATTTACAGATCTTTCATAGTCTATGAGCTTATACAACCCACGACATAAAATGCGAGAAGCAATGATCACATCGCCATTTGACAGATCATGAACTGTACATCTGTCATCAACAAATTTCACAACCAAGCCAATCTTGGCTAATGCGGAAACTGATAACAGATTCTTCTTGATCCCTAACACAAATAAAGCATCTGACAAAGTGAAAGAACTACCATCAGCAGTAGTCAAAATGATCTTACCAACTCCCATAACAGGATAAGAGGAGTTGTTGGCGCATGTAATAGTATTCCCTGTAGGGGCAGGCTCGAGTGAAGAGAAGAAACTGTGTTGTGAGGTAATATGTTTGGTCGCCCCACTGTCAAAATACCAAACATCTGAGTCTACTGCAGACATGCATTGCTCATGAGAAGATGGGTCAAAACTGCATACAGTAGTAAATGCCCATTCTTCTTCCTGCACAAGATTTGCAGACTCTGTTTTTGGTGTAGAGGCCTCTGCAACAACCATTCTAGCCTCTTTCTTCTTTGCCTCTTTAGCAGCCAGTTTTGGACAGTTCTTTATGATATGATCATTCCCTTCACAATACTTACAAAACAATTTCTGCTTTTTTGATTTCTTATCATCTTTATCTTCCTTCTTCGAATATGCAGAATTAGCAGATTTCTGCTTACTACTTGAAGAGCTCCATTTTCCTTTGCGCTTCTGATTAGCCAAGAAAGCTTGATCTGCAACTCGCATAATGGACTTATTTTGACTGGACTAATCTTCCTGCAACATAACAGAGACTAACTCCTCAAATGATAAGGCATTTGGATTGCCTTTCATCATCAACCGAAGAGTAGAAGCAAAACTCTGATATGAATCAAGAAGACCATTCAGAACGGTCTGCACAAGTGAGCTATCTGGTATAACCTCATCAACAGAAATCAACTGTTCCTTCAAGTCTTTGATCTTCGTTAGGAAACTCTCCATAGAATCACCTTCATTCATGTGCTCACTCTCCAACTATTTTCGGAGGTAAGCAACAGGAGCCTCATTCCTAGCTTGGTACAATGTGGTAAGTGTATCCCAAACATCCTTAGCTGTTCTGCAAGAGCGAATGTGAGGAATAATGGCACATTTGATAGACAAAGCTATGAACGCATGTGTCTGGGCATCTCTGCCATCCCAACAAATCTGCTCTGTAGTAGGTGTAGTAGAAACAGCAGCACGAACAGGAATCTGCGGAATATCATCTTCGACACCATCTTCATCAGCTCCAGCACCTGTATTTGTAGTACCTGTTGTTACAGGTGTAACAGGACGTCTTTCAACACCCTGCACAATGTTCCACAATCCTTTTGCAACCAATACATGTCGCATCATATAAGCCCATAATGGGTAGTTGGTACCATCCAACTTATCCTCAACAGCCAACATACGGAATACAAAACTGCTTTCAGCCATGGCCGGTGACTAAAATACCTTGATGCAGAAAATTGATTGTATCTCAAAAAGTTGAATAGAACTACCCAGACGACTTATGCTAGACCTATAGCAGACTTCGAGATGCTTATACTGGTGAACAGAAACTGGTATATACCTTTGGCACAAAAAGACAAAATAGCCTGCACAAGCACTGTGATAGTGCATTTGGAGGCCGAAACGAGCTCAAATCGCCATTTCGGCACCACATAGCAAAGCTATTTTGATCTCGGAAACACCCTGAGTATGCTCATCAAAATTTGTACGATTCTGAGACTGCAAACGGAGGAGTGTCGACAGTGCCCTAGATGAAGTGACGACCTGCTCTGATACCAATTGTTGGAGTTAGACGTCTGCAGAAGCATGCGAACATCACAAGGAAGAAGAAGAAGCTTGGAGCACAACAAACAATACTGAATGTATTACTAGAGAATGTACAAAGATAAGTAGCTCATTAGGGCAATAGGCGTATATACAATCCAGATGAAAAAAACCTCCTAAAGAGGGAAAAAAGTGCCCTGATAGTCCTAGTGTGTTCACACACATCACTACCTAAATATATCAACAAATTGCCTCCTGGCAAGAAGACCATTGGAACTAAATGGGTATACAAGCTGAACCATAAGCCTGATGAAATAGTTGAGAGTTATAAGGCTAGGCTTGTTGCAAAGGGTTATGCTCAAGAATGAGGCATTGATTTTGATGAGACCTTTGCTCCTACATGCGGAATGACTACTGTTCATAGCATCTGTGCACTTGGATCTCATCATGGTTGGAACATACATGCGTTGGACATTAAAACTACATTTCTGAATGGTGACTTGCATGAAGAAGTGTATGTTTTTCAACCCCGTGGTTTGTTGCAAAAAGTTCATGAAAACAAAATGTGTAGGTTGAAAAAGCCATAATATGGTTTGAAGCAAGCACCACGTGCTTGGTATGAAATGATATGTGAAGAAATGGATTTGAACTTGGAGAAGATGAAGTGGTGCTGCAAAAACTTTGCACTACACCAGCCAAATAAACTCCAGGGATATGTAGTAGGCCCTTTTAGCTTGCCAAAGATCACCCTATCTACCTTGGAAGATCACTATCAAAATAGATATGTAGAAGTTGAATCAAGTGTAAAAAACTTGCTATTTTGGTTCATACACATGTTCAATGTTTTGAACAATTCCCTCACCACAGTAGCAATTGACTTAATTCCTTCTGGGGAAATCTTATTAACTTAGTAAGCTAACAATCATGAATGATTTCATAAAAAATGATGGACTACATGAAGAGAAAAGGGTTTAGCAAGTCAGAGCATCATCTCGATTTTCACGGGCTGTAGCGATCCTCAGACCCGTGAGCAAAGATCTATTGATATCTCAAGATTCCAAGATGCAATGCTTATGAATTTTTTTAGGCATATAATAGACAGTATGTTAAATCTAATAGGATTTAAAGAATGGAAAATGACCAGCTACACAGAAAGAACAAGCTTTGAGAAGATCATTGGTCTGATAGAGTACTAATAGAGGAGTAGATTATGAAGAGACATAGGTGACTTCAAATGAACATATCAAAATTTTGAACTCCAAATGAAATGAAACTTTGTGAGTATGTAGTAGACTTAGAGAGATAACATTACTAAGCTGAATCACTGAAAATGATGAATCATGCTCAGAGAAATCATCTCTGCAAACTCACTAAAAAAACTGAGAGATATGGCAGTGAACAATACACTCATAAAAAACATGAAAATATGGACACAAATGATCATGAAAATGAATGCATATTGATTGTAAAGTACAATGGACTTACTGGTACATATATGTGCCTTGAAACCACACTCTCGTATGGCATGAAGCCCTGATCATGGAGGTGTGAAAACCACGACTAGAAGGTCATGTATATATAGTGATGTTTGGAGCCTAATTTTGAATTTGAATCTCTCCTAAAATCACTCTCCAATCTTTTAGTGATTGATTCTCCTACTCACTTGAACACAAGTTTGTGGTTTTTGTCCTTCCTACTCATCAAGTGACTCAACCACTTAGATTCTTTCACTTTTACATCAAGTAGAAAATCAAAACTTACGAGAGTGAGTTCTCAAGTGAACTTTACAAAGTCTAGACATTTCCTTCAATTTTCTATGTCTTTTGATGACTCAAACCACCACTTAGACTTGCTATGGACTTGTTCCAACAGCTCCCCCTTGAGTCAAGTGAGCTTGAGGTCTTCAATCTTCTAAAATTACATGCAAATCAATCATACCTTCGAATTTGCTAAGTTTGGCTCCATCTAGTTCCTTGGTTAAGATATTTGCACATTGTTGATGGGTTGACACATAAGATAACTAAATTTCCTTGCTGACAATCTTCTCTCTGATAATGCACTTCAATATGTTTAGTCCTTGCATGGAAAATTGGATTGGCAGCCAAGTGAATGGAGCTCATGTTGTCACAAAAAATATTTGCAGTTCCAATCTCCAATCCAAGATTTGTAAATAGTGTCTTCATCCACATTACTTCTTGAGTAGCCATGGAAATACCTCTGTATTCAGCTTCAGTGGAAGAGAGTGGAATTGTGGGTTGTTTCTTGGATGACCATGAGACAAGTTTTGAACCTGCAAAGGTAAGATATCATGAGGTGCTCCTTTTGTCTTCCTTGGAGCCAGCCCAATCTGCATCAGAGAACAATTTCAAACTTAAATCAAATACATAAGGGTAATATAACCCTTCATCCATGGTTCCTTTAAGATCTTTGAGTATCTTCTTGACAGCTTCCATGTGAGGTTTCCTGGGTGTGTGCATAAATTGACTTAGCACACTGACACTATAACATATATCTATTGTTGTCAATGTGGCATAGTTCAAGATACCCACAAGGATTTGATAACCTATCACATCTTCTATGATTTCACCTTCATGTGAGCTCAATTTATGATTAACCTCCATTCGAGTACCTACAATCTTGCAATCTTCCATTTTGAACTTTGTCAACAAGTCTTTAATGTACTTTCTTTGAGTAAGATATAGACCATGGTCCTTGTAAGCCACTTCCAATCCTAGCAAGTATGTAAGTGAACCTAAGTCACGTATCCTGAACTCTTCTTGCATTTGCTCCTTGATCTTCTTTATCCCATGTGCATCATTTCTTGTAAGTATAATATCATCCACATACACACACAAATAGATGACTTCATAATTACTCCTTTTTATGAATAGTGATGGATCTGCCTTGCTAGGTTGAAATCCTTTGTCCTACAAGAATGAGACAAGCTTGTGATTCCAAGCCCTTGGGGCTTGTTTGAGTCCATATAAAGCTTTATTAAGTTTAAACACATAATCAGGATATATGTGATTCTCAAAACTAGGTGGTTGTGCCATATACACCTCTTCTATTATCCATCCATTAAGAAATGCATTTTTTGCATCCAATTGAAGTATCTTCCAATTCTTGGAAGAGGCAATACTAATCAGTACCCTAATTGTAGGCATCTTTTCCACAGGAGAGAAGGTCTCCTCATAATCAATTCCCTGAGTTCGTGCAAAGCCTTTTGCCACAAGCCTTGCCTTATACATGTTAATGGAGCCATCTGAGTTCTTCTTCAATTTCTAGATCCATCTTGAGCCTATAACTTTCATTGATGGAGACTTGGGAACCAACTCCCAAGTGTTATTCTCCTCAAGAGCTTCAATTTCTTCTTCCATTCCATGCCTCCATTATGATTTCTTCTTTGATTCCTCAAATGTTGAGGGTTCCTCTTGATTTATGTCTTGTGCTAGATAGATTGAATGTTTAGTTTCTAGAGAAGTATCAAACCATACCTTTTTGGTTTTCTTTTCTCCCTCATGGACCTTCTTAGGCCATGATGTGATGATTCTGCCTCTTTTCCAAGTTCTTGCATTTTTTATTTACCTTTAGACTTCCACAGTTTGAGTTTTTCATACTGAGTTGCTTCATCATCTTTTGAGGTATCCTACTCTTCATTTTTAGGAGGATTATCCTTAACAAGTTTTGGAAAATCGTCTTCAAGATCATAAGGTAAGTTGACCTTTCTTCATGAATCTTCATACCAAGAACTATTCTCATCAAATACTACATCTCTACTCACCAAGAATCCTTTGGTTGGTGGGTTGTATAATATGTAGGCCTTTTGATTGTTGTCATATTCAATGAATACACACCTTTCTGCCTTGTGATCCATCTTGCCTCTAACCTGTGAAGGAACATAAGCATAAGAAATACATCCAAAAATCTCACAATGGTCCAAGCTTGGTCTTCTTCCATTCCAAGCCTCATATGGTGTTATGACATCAAGTGATTTTGAAGGTAACTTGTTAATCAAATAAGTTGTGGATACAGCCTCAGCCCATAAGTAATTAGGTAAATGTTTCTCATTTAGCATAGACCTTTCAGCTTCAACAATTGTCCTATTCCTTCTTTCTGCCACTCCATTTTGCTCAAGAGTATACCTTGTAGTGATCTCTCTTTTGATTCCTCTTTCTTGAAGAAAGGAGTCAAATTAATAGGAGAAGTACTCTCCCCCTCCATCTGACCTTAGCTTTTTTAACGTCTTACCTGTTTGATTCTCCATAAGAGCCAGATATCTTTTGAAACATGAGCTTCATCTTTGTGTTTCATAAAATATAATATAGTCCATCTATTGCAATCATCAATGAAGGAGACATAATACCTTGATCCAGATATTGAAGCATCCTTGCTAGGTCCCCATACATATGTATGAACCAAATCCAAGAGATCTCCATGCATATATCCTTTCTTCATGAATGGTAACCAATGAGACTTTCCAAATTGACATGCACTACACTTATAGATCATGTGTTGTTTTGACAAGTTAGGGAGTCCAAGTACACTTTGGTCCTTGCAATTTTTTTTTAATGATCTTTTACCAATATGTGCTAACCTTTTGTGCCATACTTCCAATTATGTGAGTGTTTGACTACCATAGTTAAAGAGAGAAATGTTTCTAGTGTCTTGTAATTCAAATGTAAACAATCTACCCATCTTTTCACCCTTTGCAATTCTCCTAAATCCTTGACTTGGATCTTCAACAAATGCTCTTGCTTTTGTGAACCTAACCTGTAGACCTGCAGACCTTTTTCCACAATCTGTCCTACACTTATCAAATTCTTTGTGATGGTAGGGACAGAGAGTACCTTGCTAAGTAGATTCATATTTCCATCAAGTGCTTTCACATTTGTTATCATTTCCACCAAATCTCTTGTATCATCACCGGCCTGCACTTCATGCTTGTTCCTTGGATCTTCTAAATCTGGTAGGAGTGCCACATTTCTTGCCACATGATTGGAGCAGCCTAAATTTATGTAGAAAACATGCTTATTAGATTTACCTTGTGGCATGGCCATATTCATGATTAGCAATGAGTCCTCTTGATTTGAGTCTTCTGTGTAGTTATTGAAGTCTCTTCTTCCCCTATTGCCTCCTTGATAGTTTGAATGGTTGTAATTGTTGTGGTTGCCATGGTAATTGTTGAACCTTCCTCTTGAGTAGCCATAACTTCCTCTATTGTAGCATCTGCCTCTTTGATTCCTAGAATTCCTAAAGAAATTTTTAGTTGTATGATTAGTTAATCCACAAATAGAGCATGAATTAGAGTCTTGGGATCTCCACTTGCCTTGCCTTCCTCCTCAGCCTCTACCTCTACCATGTCTTCCTCTACCTGCATAGTTAGCTTGATGTGTACCTTCTTCATCATCCACTTTCTTTCCTCTTCCTTTGTTATCTTTAGACTTTCTTTTATCAGTATACAAGGTAGAAGATTGGTTACCTTTGGAGCTTTGTCTTTTCTTGATAACCTTGGCCTATTGAATAAGTAGTTTTCCTATAAGTGTATTGAAATCTGGTACATGCATATCCATGTATAGATCCATAGTTGTGGTGAACACTTCCCACTTGTCATCTGCCTTCAAGCCATTGATGACCTACCTTACAATTTGCTCTTCCTCTATTATGTCTCCAATGCTTCCCAACTAATCTGCTATGTCCTTGAGCTTTGTGACAAAATTAGTCACATTTTGTTTGGAAGCTTTCTTGAGAGTTGTAAAGTCCAGCCATAGTTGATGCTTTCTGGCCTTTGTACTTGAAGAGAAGAAGGCTTCATGTGCGTTCCACACTTCTTTAGATGTCTTACAACTTCTAATGTGAGGCAACAAAAATTTTGAGATAGAGTTGAGGACATAAGACCTTGCAAATGCATCCTTGGAGCACCATGTGCTCAATCTTTCTTGCTCTTCTTGTATTGGTTGACCTTTGTTCCTGAAACTTGGCATAACTTCATCTCCAGCTACATAACCATATAAATTCCTACCTTGAAGATAAGCTTCCATCCTTAATGACCAGGCTCAGTAGTTACCTCTGTCCAATTTGTCAATTGATGAAGCAAATCCATCTGCCATGTTGTCCAACCTTGCTCTAATACCAGTGTGAAGAGATGGATTTGAACTTGGAGAAGATGAAGTGGTGCTGCAAAAACTTTGCACAACACCAGCCAAATAAACTCCAGGGATATGTAGTGGACCCTTTTAGCTTGCCAAAGGATGTATTAGAAATCCTATCTACCTTGGAAGTTCACTCTCAAAAAGATAAATCAAAACAAATATGTAGAAGTTGAATCAAGAGTAAAAAACTTGCTATTTTGGTTCATACACATGTTCAATGTTTTTAACAATTCTCTAGCCACAGTAGCAATTGACTTAATTCCTTCTAGGGAACTCTGTTTAACTTAGTAAGCTAACAATCATTAGTGATCTCATAAAAAATGACGGAATACATGAAGAGAAAAGGGTTTATCAAGTCAAAGCATCATCCCGATTTTCACGGGCTATAGCACTCCTCAGAACCGTGAGCACAGGTCTATTAATATCTCGAGATTGCAAGATGCAATGCTTATGAAATTTTGTAAGAATATAATAGAAAGTATGCTGAATCTAACATGATTCAAATCATGGAAAATGACCCACTACACACTGAGAAAATGCTCTAAGAAAATCATTGTTTTGATAGAGTACTAGCAGAGAAGTAGAGTATGACGAGACATAGGTGACTTCGAATGAACTTATCTTAGAATTGTGAACTCCAAATGCAATGAAACTTTGTGAATATGTAGTAGAAGTAAATAGCTAACTACACCAAGTTGAATAACTGAAAATGATGAATCAAGCTCAGAGAACTTATCTTTGCAAACTCACTACAAAAACTGAGAGATATGGCAGTGAACAGTACACTCATAAAAGCATGAAAATATGGACACAAATGATCATGAAAATGAATGTATATTGATTGTAAAGTAAAACTGACTTACTCATACATATATGTGCCTTGAAACCACACTCTAATATGCCATGAAGCCCTTCTCATGGAGGTGTAAAGACCCCAACTAAAAGGTCATGTATATATAGTGATGTTTGGAGCCTAATTTTGAATTTGAATCTCTCCTAAAATCACTCTCCATTCTTTTAGTGATTGATTCTCCTACTCACTTAATCACAAATTCGTGGCTTTTCTCCTTCCTACTCATCAAGTGGACTCAACCACATAGATTCTTTCACTTTTACATCAAGTAGAAAATCAAAACTTACAAGAGTGAGTTCTCAAGTGAACTTTACAGAGCCTAGACATTTCCTTCAAGTTTCTATGTCTTTTGATGACTCAAACCACCACTTAGAATTGCCATGGACTTGTTCCAACAAGATAGACACCTACCTAATTGCACATGGTTTTGAGAAAGTCCAATTGATAGACATTATAAGTTAAGCATGTAAATGATGTTCTTCTGATCATTGTTGTCTATGTTGATGATATGCTCTTCACTGGTCCTCATGAGAAGCATATTTTTTATTTTAAGGCTGATTTTCATGCCTCATTTGAGATGTCAGATTTGGGGCATTTGCATCATTATTTGGGCATTCAGTTTATGCAAGTTGATGGCAGAATAGCTTTGTGTCAAACAAAATATATTGACACATTATGGAGCAATTTGGCCTTGAAGACTGCAAACCTATTAGCACTCCTATGGAAATAGGTTTATGGTTGAGTTCTCATGATGCTCGAGATGCATTTCATGTTGTTCTTTATTAATAAGCTATTGGATGCTTGATTTAATTCTGCATTACTTCGCCTGATATTCAGTTTTGTGTCTCACAAATGAGTAGATCTATACATTGCCTAGGTGTAAAGCATTGGTAGGCAGTTAAGTGTATCTTTTGCTACTTGAGCAATACCTGGCTACTTTTATTGTTTAATCCCAAGGGGGGATCACTACTGCCAGATTTACATGCTTTTTCAGACTCTGATCAGGTTGGCTGCTATAACAATCGTGTGTCCACCAATGATTTATGCTTCATGCTTGGTAGCTCATGCATATCTTGGTTGAGCAAGAAGCAGCCTATTGTGGCCACTTCTAGTCATGAGGCTGAGTATAGGGAAACATTTAGAGCAATTGTTGAGTGTCTATGGCTCAAATGCCTTATGGTTGATTTAGGTGTTGGTTAGTATTCTACCACCACCATCTTCACTAACAGTCAGAGTGCATTGGCAGTTGCGAGGAACCTTGTGTTCCATGCTCACATTAAGCACATTGAGGTGCACTATCATTATGTTAGGGAGAGGTTCTCTACTAGAGAGATGTGTTTGGTATATATGCCCACACAAGAGAACATTGTGGACCCTTTCACAAAGGCTCTTCTTGAGAATAAGTTTGAAGCTTTCTGCAAAGCTTTGGGCATACTTCCTTTTGTGGATTGATTCCACATAGCTTAGCACTTCCTTATACATGAGTGCCAGCTCCTTATTCACTCCATCACTCCTAGAGGGGATTTGCTGATGTATTTAGGTAGAGATGTGTGTGAACACACTAGGACCATCGAGGCACTTTTTTCCCTCTTTATGAGGGTTCCCCCCAATTTTTATATATGCCTATAAACCTAATTGGTCACTTATCTTTGTACATTCTCTTGGTAATACATTACTATTGTCTGTTGTGATCCAAGCTTCTTCTTCTTCCTTGCATTGTTGGCATGCTTTCACAGACTTATAACTCCAACAATGCATAAATCTCTTTCTCTAAGATTAAACACACTCACCTTTTCATCTTTGCCACACCAAGTGATTCAAAAGAATTTTGAGCAAGTATTTATTGCCATCAACTTGGATGATCCTACAAAGTCCAAAATTTTGCTCAATGATCCCCGAAAATGATGCCAAAAAATGTTTGTTGTACTTTGGAATTTTCCTCTCCAATCATCATAGTATAAAGGAACAACAACCTCAAAAACTTAAATTTTCAATCCGAGAAGTGTAATAAGACACTGGCCCCTTTTTCATCAATGGAATCCAAGATTTATCATCACAACATCAGTATTACTAGAGTTTTTACAAAATGTTCTCCATTATTCTCACAACTCTTGTAGATTGAGTTAGGAATAAGTTTTTAGAATGTTTATTGGGCCAAAGTGTGCTACTTTTAATAACAAAGGCAATGCTAACATCAAATTCAAATTTCAGCACTTGTACCTCTATCATGAGAGAATCACGATTTTGATGGTTTCCCATAATCATGAAGAAGTTACTTTAAGGGATTAATGGAGCTTAGAAGATAAAGATAGACTTATGGAAACATGAGACACTCAAAGGACTACTCATCGCAAAGATAAATCCATGAAGAATACTAAAAAAATTCACTTGAAATCACTTGATGACAAGACTTAGAAGAAAGAATAGCTCTCAAGTTCTCATGGTTTTCCAAAAATACAAGATCCTCTACAATTGAGTCATAATTGACTTATACACTTTTTCAAGTGTCCCTTTTCACACTCCAGATAATTCCTTGAAGCTTCTACCCAAAAAATCTATTAGCTTGATAGCTCTCAAAATTCTACAAAAATATATAACTTATATCTAACCATGAGGAAGACTCTTCCTCATTTTTACAACAATGGGGATATTCTATTCTACTATATTTTAAGATTTTCCATTTTGCCTTTACAAAAAATCACTTTCCAACACACATACACAAAGGTATATGACTTCTCCATGTGATCTTTTAATGAATAAACAAGGATCAGCCTTGTTCACCACACATCCTTTGTCGTATCGATAAGTTATTAGTTTATGATACCAAGATCTTGGGGCTTGCTTTTGCCCATATAGAGCTCTTCTTAATTTGCAAAAATAATCAAGAAGTTATGGTTCTTTATTATATGGAGTTACCTTTGAGAGAGGTGTGAACCACCTCTTAGTTCATTTAGATAGGCTCACACATGAGTGCCATGTGGCATCCATGTGTAGAGCCATGGGTCACTCATTAATTATGGTAAGAGAGAGAGTCCTTTCTGGATTTAGTACACGGCTGGGAGGAAGAGAGACATCATCGTTCTCCGTGCGTGTAGAGATTTTAGTAGTCGATTTCGAAGAGTGTGCAGAAGAGTTTCCCAAAATTAGGGGGGTCATTGGAGAGGACAACAATTTGGTATCAGAGCATTGTACAGACAGCTCATCTGATGTATATTTTCATGCTAGGAATGTAAATATGGACAAGACTTTCTATTATTCTTTTTGCAAGAGTGTGTGGTTAAAAATTTTAAGGATCTTATGTTTGAGTATAGAGATGTTTTTCCCACTGACTTACCTAGAGGCCTACCACCTGAGAGAGGGGACAATGACCATGCCATTGAGGTTTTTACTAACACTAACCCTATTTGCAGGCCATCTTATAGGCTTAATGTTTCTCAGCATGAGGAGGTTGAGAGGCAGTTGCAAGATTATTTAGATAAGGGCTTCATTAAACCTAGTAACTCACCTTGGGCATCACCAATGCTCCTAGTTAAAAAGAAAGATGGCTCTATGAGACAATGTATAGACTATAGAGCACTTAATAAGGTAACTATCAAAAATAGGTTTCCAATGCCTAGATTGGAAGATCTATTTGATCAGTTACATCAGGCTAGGTATTTTACCAAGCTTGATCTTAGATCATGATATCATCAGATCAGGATTAGGGCATAGGATGTCCCTAAGACTGCATTTAGGACTAGATATGGGCTCTATGAGTTTTTGGTGATGCCTTTTGGTCTCACCAATGCTCCTGCCACTTTCATGAAGCTCATGAATAGTGTTTTACAACCCTATCTAGGACACTTTGTAGTAGACTTTTTGGATGACATTTTGATCTATAGTCCATCAGAAGAAGAGCACTTGGAACACTTAAGAAAGGTATTTCAAGTACTAAGGGAAAACACACTCTTTGCTAAGGAGTCAAAGTGTGAATTTTTCAAGACAGAGGTTAGATACCTTGGGCATATAGTCTCCCAGGATGGAATCCAGATGGATCCTGAAAAAGTAAGGGCTATTATGGAATGGCCACATCCAAGGAACCTAGAAGAGCTGTAGATTTTCCTAGGTTTATCAGGTTTCTATCAAAGATTCATTAAGAACTATGCCTGACAGAACATATTAAAGGGAAAGGGAAAGCCTTTCCTTGGGGAGACGAACAGAAGAAAAGTATGGACAAATTGAAAGTAGCAATTGCCACAACTCCACTTTTACACATAGCATATCCCAACAAAACATTTGTGGTTGAGACTGACACGAGTGATTTTGCCATAGGAGCGGTTTGAGTTCAGGATGGTTGACCAGTAGCTTTTGAGAGTAAAAAACTAGAACCAGCTCAGAAGAATTACTCCATCTATGAGAAGGAGTTGTATGCTATTGTCCATGCTTTGAAAAAGTGGCGTCATTGTTTATATGGTGCCAAAGCTACGATAGTGTCAAGTGGCTCTCTAATCAAACAGACCTTAAAGGTCGTAAGGCCCGATGGGGAGAGACCCTTCAGGAGTTTGATTATGAGCTTAGGTATAGGAAGGGAAAGTTTAATGTAGTGGCTGATTCACTTAGCCGCATGCCTATGCTCAATGGACTGAGTTTTACTCAGATCACTGGTGAGCTACTTGAGTCCATTAGAGGAAAATGTAGGCTTGATCCTGCATATTCCGAAATTTGGGAAGCCATAGAGAATGGGGATCGTGATATACGGGTTTCCAATGAGGATGGAGTATCGATGAGTACTCAAGAGGGATTCAAGTGGAAGAACTACAGTTTCCATGATGAGTATCTGTTATATAAAGGTAAGCTGTGTGTCTCTAGAGATTTGGAGATGAGACGGCACATTTTTTATGAGTGTCATGATACACCTAGTGCGGGACACCTAGGAGTAAACAAGGCTTATGATCTTGGTAAGAGGCAGTTTTATTGGCCTAGACTTCATAAGGACATCCTAGAGTATGTGCTTAAGTGCACTAAATGCCAGGTCAACAAAGCTGAAAGGTTGAGGATTGGAGGACTACTCCACCCATTGGATATTCCTAATCAGAAGTGGGAGAGTATCTCCATGAACTTTATAAGCAGATTACCTAAGACAGAGAGGGCACGACTCGGTCTGGGTAATTGTGGATAGGTTAACCAAAATGGCTAGGTTTATTCCGACACGTACTACAGTGAAGACACCAGATTTGGCTAGACTCTTTGTAGAGAACCTATACCTGTTATATGGTCTTCCTTTGGACATAGTTTCTGATCGGGATAGGAAGTTTACTAGCCACTTTTGGAGAGCAATCTTCAAAAGGTTGGATACGAAACTTAGCATGAGTACGGCTGAGCATACACAGTTGGATGGGCAAACAGAGAGGGTTAACGAAATCCTAGAGGATATGCTTCGAGCATATGTGAATGAAAGGCAAACTAATTGGGAAGAGTACTTGCCTATAGTAGAGTTTGCATATAATAGTGCCAAGCACTCTTCCACTGGGCATAGCCCATTTATGTTTATGTATGGGTTTCAGCCAAGAGCTCCTTATGCAGTAGGTTTGCAGAATGAGAAAGTTCAAGCTGCAAAGGACTTCTTGGAAGAGATGAATGACATGCTTATGCTTGCTAAGGATAGCGTTAGGAGAGCTCAGGATAGAGCTAGGGCCTATGCTGACCCTCAAAGGAGAGACATAGACTTTGAGGTAGGAGAGCATGTCTATCTTAGAGTTCCATCTAGATCTGAAACCATGAAGATGGACCTTGTCCAAAACTATCTCCTAGGTATTGTGGACCTTTCCAAATACTTAAGAAAATAGGAAAAATGGCTTACCAACTCCAACTTCCAGAGAATAGTCAAATCCATCCAGTTTTTCATGTTAGGCAGCTTAAGAAAAGCTTGAGTGGAACTGACAACCTCACTCTAGATAGTGAGGTAGTAGAGCCTGTTTTTGTTCAATTTATTCCACATGAGCCTGAAATCATACTACGCACTCGAGAGAAACGGACGAGAAGTCACTTATATAAAGAGCGTCTAGTAAAGTGGAAAGATAGTTCAGAAGATAGTGCCACGTGGGAGCAGGTTAGCACCCTTCAGAGACGGTTTCCCAATTTTAGACTACCTTCCCAAGAGTCTTCTTAAAGGGAAGGATATGGGGAAACAACACGGAGACATGACCATGTAGTCTTATACATGGGGATATAGTGGGAGTACTATTCCATTGATTATCTCTTTCTTTAGACCTTCCAGTATCATTTTTGAGGCCAAAAATGGAGTTAAGGGGAAGGAAATATTATATGGAGTTACCTTTGAGAGAGGTGTGAACCACCTCTTAGTTCATTTAGATGGGCTCACACATGAGTGCCATGTGGCACCCATGTGTAAAGCCATGGTTGACTCATTAATTATGGTAAGAGAGAGAGAGAGAGTCCTTTTTGGATTTAGTACGCAGTTGGGCGGAAGAGAGACATCATCATTCTCCGTGCGCGCAAAGATTTTAGTAGTCGATTTCGAAGAGTGTGTAGAAGAGTTTCCCAAAATTAGGGGGGTCACTGGAGAGGACAACATTCTTCAAAACTAGGTGGTTGCACCACATATACCTCCTCTACAATGCGTCTGTTTAAGAAGGCATTCATGGCATCATCCATCTGTTATATCTTCCAATTCTCGATAGTTGCATTACTCATGCACTCTGATTATAAGTATCTTAAATACAAGAGATAAGTCCCCCTCATAATCAATGCCTATATTTTGAGCATATCCCTTGGCTAGTAGCCTATCCTTGTATCTATTTATTGTTCCATCATAGTTCTCTTTTAGCTTGTAGATCTATCTGGATCTAATGACCTTTGTGGTTGATGTCTTAGGCACTATGCCCCAAGTGTTGTGTTCCTTCAAAACTTCAATATCTTCCTCCATGGTATGCTTCAACTCTGGATTCTTTTGGGCTTCCTCATGTGATAAGGGTTCTTCAAGGTTCATGTTGTTAGCTATGTATATAGAATGTTTTATGACTAATGAGGTATCATATCCATACCTTTTTGGCTTCTTCTTTTCCCTTTTAGAAAGTGTTTTTTGAGATGATTGTGTTGCATCTCTTAATTCCTTCAATTTATGTTTAAGTTTAGGGTTTCATGACTTGATATCCTTTTTAGGTGTCTTTTGGTCAATGCGAGATTCACTTGACTCTTCAAGTGTGTGTGGAGTTTTTCTTGATATTGTTGGAAAATCATCCTCCAAGTATTACAAAAATTTGATCTTCCTACAATCATCTTCAAAACAAGCTTTAATTTCATCAAATACTACATCTCAACTTACTATGAATCCTTTAGTGCTAGAATTATAAAGCCTATAACCCTTTTTGTTTAGTTCATAGTCAATGAACACAAGTTTCTCCACCTTGGGATCAAGCTTCCCTCTGATTTGTGATGGTATGTGTGCATATGCAATGCATCCAAATATTTAAGTTAGTCTTCTTCTATTTCAAGCTTCATAGGGTGTCACACCTTTTAAGGACTATGAGGGTAATTTATAAGGTGAGTGGTAGTGGGTACTAGATCTACCCATAGATAATTGGGAAACATCTTCTCATTACATTCACCTAGCTGCTCACACAATGGTCTTATTTCTTCCTTTGGCTACACCATTTTTCTTAGGTGTGTATCTAATAGTAATCTCTTTTTTGATTCCTCTCTTTTGTAGGAAGAAATCAAAATAATGGGAGTGATACTCTCCTCCTCCATCACGCATTAGTATGTTCAATGTCTTATCTGTTGGATTCTCTACAAGTGCAAGATACCTTTTCAAACATGAAAATACTTCATCCTTATGTTTCATAAAGTAGAGTATAGTCCATTTGCTACAGTTATCAATGAAAGATGCATAATACCTTGAACCCAAGATAGATGGTTCCTTTCTTGGTTCCCAAACATCAAGATCAAGGATATCTCCATGTATGTATCCCCTTTTTTTGAAAGGTTGCCTGTGAGGCCTACCAAGTTGGCATGCATTGCATTTGTAAAACTGCATGTCACTTTGTGATATTTGGAAGTACAGATACACTTTTATCTCTGATAAATTTTATCAAGGTCCTCTCTCCAATGTGAGCCAATCTTTTGTGCCAAATCTCTAGTTTTAATAGTGTTTATGTGCCATAATTAAACATTGCTATGTTCCTTGTCTCTTGGCATTCAAAGGTGAATAGTCTACCCCTCTTTTCACCTTTGACTATCTTCTTGAATCCTTGGTATAGAGCTTCTACATAGGCTTCATGCCTTGTAATCCTCACCTGCAATCCTTTTCCCATAATCCAACCTACACATGCGATTCTTGGTGATGATAGGTACATAGAGAACTTTGCTCAACAAATTCATGTTACCATTTGATACCTTAACATTTCCAATCTTCTCCACAAGGTGCCTTGTTTCATCTCTATAGTTCAACACAAGATAGCTTGGATGATACTTGCTCTTTTGGTGGACGAGGCTATGATAATATTTACTTTCTTTTAATGATGAAGATATGTCTTGATTGTTCTTTTGTCCTTGGAATGAAGGGCAATCTAGGGAAAATCTTTATTGGAAGGTTTTCTTGTTAAAAAACTATAGAGAACCTTAACAAATATTTTAAGAACTATGACAATCATTGACTCTGTTGTGAGGAGAAACTACTCCACAGGGCAACGAGGGGCTCTCCTTGGGTCCATTGCAGAGAGATCACTAGACCTTGGGCTTTGTGGCCACCCATGGGGATGAACCCTCGCCTAAGTGGGCAAGTGCGTCTCTTTTAGGGAGACCCCTCAACCTCTTTGGGGCTTGGTGGTCCCCTAAGGTGACCCCTCATCCAATAGGGTGAGGGTCACCCTTAAGAGTGACCCCTAGCCCTGGGATCCCAAAGGATTTTGAAGGAATCCACCACTAAATGAAGCCAAATAATGAAGGATTACACTAGGGAATGAAGCCAAAGAATGAGGCATGGGTTCATAAACAAGGGGCACATAAGCAATAAAGGAAAGCTAGGGACAATGAAAAAAAATGGGCATGGACTCGCCTTTGGAGCTAAGATCGTATACATCCTCAAGGGGGAAACCACATCTAGATATACCTCCCAAGGTGATCTACTCTTTTTCTAATGAGGGTGAATGAAGCTGATTTTGGTGCTTGTTCCACCAAGTGCAACTAGAAGATCTCATGGGGGCAATCTCCATATGTACCTCCAAGGCGACTCTTCCTCCATGGCTTCACAAGGCAATCTCTAACCCTTATTACAAGGTGACACACTTGAACCACCTAGGGAGATTTCCTCCATTAAGGGCCACCCCACCATGGTTGATTGCACTCCTTAGGCGACTTCATACATTCCTTGGAGACTCATTTACTCATCCTCATGGGGCAACTACTAACCCATCTTGCTTCTCTAATGGTGACTTGACTATACTTCCTCTCCACATGAAGTGGGACTTCACTCATTAGTACTATTCAAAGGGTGAGTGTACCTCCACCCATTGTTTCCTCTAAAGGGTGAGTGTAGTCATCAGGTGACCCATCATCATCAGCCTACTCCACCCCAAGATGCCAAATCTACCTCTTTGCTTCCACTACTTGGAAAGCAACCCAGGCACAAGGCAATCCCAAGCTTCATGGGTGACCATACTACACATCAAGGTGACTTCTTCTACATGGGCAACTCACCTCTCATGGCATGCTTTCCCCTATAATGGTGAGTGATTTGGAAGCATCAAGGACATAAACATACGAGCATGGCATAATGATTCCAACTCTTCTATGAAAGACATAATTTTACTCTAAGGATCTAGGTGAAACATTATCAAGCTATTCTACTCTTTTGGAAGGTGTTACATTCATTGCAAAGAGAAGATGAGTATTGGTAAGGCCTAAAGATTGGGGTAGCCCAAAATTGTCATACGCCCAAAACTGGGCACCAGTTTCATCTCTTTTGGACATGGTCAAAATAGGGCACCTACTCCACCCACTTTTGGCATGACTACCTTGGGTGACAGTATGATCGCTCATGTGACACGCCATGCAATAAATTTTTCTAATCTTGTTAGTAAATGGTTAAATTGTAAATAAATGTAGGGAAAGCAACTGCAAGGTTATGGCAGTGTGAGAAGATCTTTTTGGAGGACCTAGAGGTGGTTGGTTACTAGTGCCAAATTAGCCCACTACTCCACCAGTCTTGTTAGTTTGGCATGTGGGAGAAATAGAGATGGTAAGAACAAGGATGACGAACCATATGCAACGATCATAATGAGAATGAACATAGACAATATTCAACCACCAACCATAATTTGCATGGAGGAATGAATGAAAGTGGTATGTGGAGGGTGGGCGTCATTAAAGATCTACCAGCATCAGGATGCCTTGAAGGGAGTGCAAAAAGGTCTGAAATTAGATCCATTAAAAGATCTACAAAAAGTTCTACGGTCATACTATTCAAGCAAAATGTGGCCTGATCAATTGGTGCCACATATGATAAGGGCCAAACCAGTAGGCATAAGATTTGTAAACAATATTACGTGGTAAGTGGACGAAAAGGATGCAACTTGGATCCATTCAGGATATTGGTAATCAATTCTCTAGTGAGAATCTCTAATCAAAATGTTGGCAGAACTGGCTTTGCCAAAATGTGGTACGATCCAAACCACCAAAATTAAAATTTCCTGCCATTCTATCAAACTTGGAATTGTAAAGCAAAACTAATTGTCCTTCTTCAAATATAGGGATTCACAGGAAGTGATCATGCATCCTAATGGAGTTGAACTTCTTGCATCAACAGGAAACTTTCAAAGCATTGTTCGTCGAGTGAACACAAATCATCAAGCCGAGCATAAAAAGATTCAGCAAGCAACAATTGCTTATCAATAGCTACTTGCACACTAGGCACTACTAGTTCCATAGGGGCAATTGCTTCTAGTCCATAAGCTAGTGTAGCTCAAGCGTAAGCACCACCTCCTTTAATTGTCAATCCGCGGAGACGTGAGGACCGGTATGAAGACCACGAGCAAGTGTAGGCACAAGTGCGTGAGTGAAAGCACACAAACATGCACACACATACACACACACGCGCACAAAGTAAGATCAAAGAGAGGAACAATGGAAAGCTTAGATTGCAAAAGAGTTCTCTTACAAAAGTTCTATTCTCTAACAAGCTAACCCCCAAAAATGAGCTCTCTAGCTCTTTTTATAGTTTTTTGACTAGTTTTGGCCCTGTCCAGACCTAGTGTCCGGCCTAGTTAAAAATTAGGTTCCAGGGATTATTTGAGGGCTCAAACGAAGTCTAAAAATTATGAAAATTGGTACGATGGTACTTCTAATACTCCTCAAGCTCGAGGACTCCTCGGCTTGAACAAAATGGAGTTACTAAAAATAGATAATGGTATTTACAATGGTTTCTAGTGATGAAAATCACTATTTTTGTAGGGGATTCTTCTGAAAATTTGACATACACTTCTTGGAGCTCCCTACTTGCTCTCTCTTCTTCTATGTCCACTTCTTTGATGTGCTTCCATGCTTTGTCCTTGACCTTGAGCTTCAACACTCCCCCCCCTCTCGAGTCTGTCGTCCCTGACAGACCCTTGTTGTAGTGATTGTTCCAAGTAGTGCCTTGAGAGGGAATGTCCCTTCTGTATGAACACAAGTCGTCCGACGTTCTTCATCTATCACTTGTGAGTCTTTGCAGGTTGTAGTCTCTTGGTATGTGCTTCTGCCTTGTATTCCAGCATGACTGTGTCGTTGTGAGTCTCCGTTGATGTTTTCTAGATCTTCCAAAGTTGATCTTCATAGTAGTCAAGCCAAGTACTCATAACCCATATTGAGTGATGGGTAAGTGTGTTCGTGCATGGGTTGAAAAAAGTATGTGCCTTGTGCACGGCCTTGTAATGTAGCCCTACGCATGCTTACTTGGAAAATGCATTGGAAGAAGTATGGTGCAAAAATTGCGGGTCTTGAGCTAAGTGCTCAAGGGTATGCTGACGAAGAGGTTTCCTAAACTATCATGGTTATGGTGTTTCCAGAGTAAAGATACTTACCATGGCGAAGGTTGATGGATGTTTGCCTCTTCGTGTTGTACACTCGGCCTTTGGGATGGAACCTTGTTGATGAATGTCCATGTTGGTTGTCCACTGATGAGATCTTTTGAGTGGTGGATCCCCTCTCCTCTTTTCAAAGCAACATTTGTCACTAACAATGTGCATTTCTGAGCTTGGGCTCATGCACGTTCACTTCCCTATATTGACACTCAGAGGAATATTGGACACGTGCCGGTTTCTAAGAGATTACCATGCTGATTGACATAGACCATTCACCAGTGCTACTGTTCCATACTGGTTCAGGAAATACTGAGAATTGAATTGCTTTATATTCCTTGGCAAGCAACATCGGGTAACTACACCAAGCTGTGTTTCACATATACTCTTTAGCTCACCATATGCAGGAGTCTTCTCCTCCAGAACTACCTTTTGCAGATATCTCCTTGGATGCTCTGGTACATGAAGTAGTTAAGCATCACGCAAGTTGCGGACCTTCAAGCTCTTCATTCCTACCATGGTAAGAGAAAATCATAGCTGTAGATGCCATGTTCATGCCAAATGCTTGTCCTCTACCAGATAAGGCAGCAATAATCTCACTGCTGGTCGAGACACACTGGGAACAAGCTCTCTCCCACTTCTCTCTTTTTTTTTTTTTTTTTTTTTTTTTTTTTTTGAGGAACAGGATATCACAAAACAAGAACACAAAAGTTAGTATCAATAGAAATGTTCGACATATGTCACTGTGCTCTTGTGCATGGGATTCTCAAGTGTGTCTCTGCACGGCCGTGTAATGTGGCCCTATATTAATGCATACTTTGGAAATGCATGACCTAAATGGTGCAAAAGACAGGGTTGTGCAAGGAGCACATGGTTGTTTCTCGTTCGAGGCTTTCGATGTTATTTGTGGAGGTTGATGCCGGCCTTAGTGGAGGTATCCATTGAGTCTCGAACTGATGTAATCCTCCTTATTGGAGTCCATTTTAGAACATCATTTGGCACTGTAGAGGTCACTTCAGGCGTCTTTCTCTTTGGATGCTTTCTGAACTGTGGTATCCAGTGTGGTTGATGCTTTGGTTCGGTGGAGGCTACTTGCACTTTTGGCTTCCAAACCCATATCCTTTTTGCATGTCTTCCTACTAATGTTGAAGAGCTGATTTGATCTTCCTTTGGTCTCTGTACGTGGTTCTTACCCTTTTCTCTTTTTGGCCTCTTTGTTGAAACCTTTTGCATGTGGGAGAACAAAGGTTGTTGTGGGTGTAGGATCTTCTTAGGTACCCACATCTGTAATTGCCCTTGTTGAGCTGCAGCTAACTTCTTAGGCACCCAAACTTGTTGGATATCTTGTGACGGAGCTTGTCTGAGCTTCTTCCTTCGTCTTCTGGCTTGGTTAGTGTGCATGGATGGGATTTGTGGGGGTAAGGCTGGTGGTTGCTCTCCTTTGCGTACCCAGATCTGCTTCATGCCCGGAACCGCTTTTTTATCGAATGGTGTCTTTCTATTTGATGTAGCAGTTGCCGTGAACGGTTGTGTTTGCTTGTGTGGTGGGCTCACTACTGTGGCTACTTGAGTCTTTGGAGAAGAAGAAAGATCCACCCGCCTTCGAACCTGGTCTTCCACGATTGACTCCTTCTGCATCATAGAGCTTTTGACACATACAACATCTTCTTTCATATGATTAGTCTTGGAAGAACTAAGAGAGTGTGTGGTGCCATGATCTAGGAGCATGCAGTTCTCTAATTCTAATGTAATGCATTGTTCATGTACCCAAACTTGAAGAATTTGACTTCTTAGGTTTAAGTTAACTGCATGGTCATAGATCCAATCTTGACCCAAGACAAGTGGTTCTGTAAGGTTCTCATCTTGACATACTAGCGCTTTGACTTTCATTGGAACATCTTGAAGGTAGATGGGAAGTTCCACCTCGCCCAAACAAGGGGTTTCCACACCTCCCAATCCTATGAGATAAGCTTCTATGGGATTGATGTTCAACCCCAAGTCTTGGCAGTAGGAAAGTTTAACTGCACTACTTGCTGCACCTGAGTCAATCAATGCTTTCACCGTCCTTGCACCCTTCCCTTGTCCTATCTCTATGGTCACAAAGGGTCTTCGGTCAATGACCTGAGAAGTCGCAATGCCTGACTTTTGACACATATCCATGTGATATTTTGGGGCTTTTGAGTTGACATCTAGGCCTAATCGCCTTAACTTATTTTGCCTAATACGCTCTCTGGCCTCTTCCTGTGCTTCTTCTCTCACTCTTAACTCTTCTTCTTTTCGCTTCTTCGCAGTGTTGAGTCTCATTAGCATATCCTCAGTAAGAGGTTCTTGATATAGCTTGACTCTACAGCCACTAATATAGTTTGGCAAGATATCTCCTTCTAGAGTGGCCAACTGAACTGCGCCACTAGTGGAAATTCTATTAATGATCATGGGTCCATAACCTCTTTTTTCCAACTTACGGGCATGTTGTTTTAGTGTGTATACCAACACTAGATCTCCCTCTTTCAATCCCTTATCCTTGATGTGTGCATCAAAGTATGCCTTTTGCCTCTTCTTTGCAGCGTAGATGCCTGCTGCCGCTCGTAGCCTCGTTTCACCCAAGCGTTCGAGATCAAAGATCCTAGAGGACAATTCATGCCCATTCCACTCATACTCTTGTGCTACTTTTAAGGCAGGGATTAAGAAATCTAATGGTAGCACAGCGTTCTGTCCGAAGACCATCTGAAATGGGGTGGCGTTGAGTACCGTTTTGTAGGCAACTCGATAAGCCCAAACAGCATGATGAAGTTGTTTGTCCCAATCAGAGCGTTTATTATTTACCAATTTTGTCAATACGTTACAGAGGATCTTATTGGTACTCTCGGCTTGTCCGTTGGCTTGTGGATGATAGGGGGCGGATTTCTTATGTATCACCAAGAATTCTTGGAGAAGATTTTCAATGACTTCATTCAAGAAGTGTGTGCCTCTATCGCTCACCAACTCTATTGGTAGTCCATATCTCGTGAACACATTCTCGAATAAGAACTTAGCCGTAGTCTGAGCATCATTCTTTGTTGTGGCTTTGACTTCTACCCACTTTGTAAGGTAATCTGTGGCTACAATGATGTATTCTGCATGGGAGTTTCTAGCTGGGGGGTTAATAGGACCTATGAAGTTTATGCCCCACTTCGAAAATGCACGTCCTCCCATCATTGGCCTCAAGGGCATCTCGTCTTTTCTCACTGGATATTGTGCACGTTGGCATGTGTCACATTTCTTCACATAGGTATGTGCATCCATATGAAGAGTGGGCCACCAAAGTCCTGAGAATAGAATGGTTTTAATCACTCGGTCAGGGCCAAAATGTCCACCTGCAACACCACTGTGTGCAGTCTCTAAGACCCTTAAATAGTCTGATTCATGAACGCACAGTCTTAAGTAACCATCTTTACTTCTTCGGTATAGGTTTTCTCCTACTAAGGCATAGCCTTGAGCCTCTTGCTCCATATTTCGTCTTCTTGCTAGACTGGCCTCTTTGGGTAATCTTCCCGATCTCATAAACTCTACCAATGGAGTACTCCAATCTGGAATTAATGATACTTGATAAAGGGTCGCATGCTCCACTGGTGGTTTCTCTCTACACATTGGACAATTCTTGATCCACTCATGTATTTCTTTGTCCATGCTAGGCCAATACACTCCTAAACGTTTCAAATTCTGCAATGTTCGTTGTTTAGAATAGTGATTTCCTAGCAATCCCTCATGAGCTTGCTGCAACCAACTACTATGTTCATCATCCTCGACACAACAAGCTAATACACCCTCAGTATCTTGTTTGTACATGCTTCCTGCCAATATGTGATATTTTTGTGATTTTACAATTTCTTCTTGTGATGTTTTCACATTCTTATTTGCAGGGCCGAAGGTTAGGACTGGTACCAACTTATTTGCCCATTTAGGAACAACTTCCAAATTGAACAGATAAGCATCAGGTAGTTCATCAGACACTCCTTGTGGTGACTCTCCTGAAGTAATGCGAGAAAGGTGGTCTGCCCGAAGGTGGGTTCTACCTTTCCTGACAACAACTTCAAAGTCATACTCCATTAGTAAGAGGAACCATCTTACTAAGCGTCCAGTGTTGCAAGGTTTATTGACCAAATATAACAAAGCTTGATGATCAGTGAAGAACTTGAACTTGTTGGCCAATAAATAGTGTCTAAACTTCTTTACAGCATATACCATGCCTAACCCTTCTCGCTCGGTTGTGGTATAATTTCTTTCGGCTGGGTTTAGTTGTCTACTAGCATATGCTATGGGCAAATCTAAATTCCCTTCACCTGTGGGTTGTGCCAGCACACATCCTATGGCATGATTGGATGCATCCACATGGACATGGAATGGTTTATTCCAATCAGGAGTGGTCAGTATTGGTGCTGTGCACAAACGTTTCTTCAGTTCATTGAAAGAATTCTCGCATTCGTCGTTCCACTCAAAATTAGACAACAAGGCATAAAGGGGTCTAGCTATGATCGCGTACATGTGGATAAACCTACGGTAATATCCACAATGGCCCATAAAGGCTTGTACCTCTTTAACATTCCTTGGCCTTGGCAGCTCCGCTATGGCTCGTACCTTATCTTCATCCGTTGAGATTCCATTCTTAGAAACAATATGACCGAGGATTTTACCTTGACGCACCATGAACACACACTTTTCTGGGTTCAGACACACTCGATATTCTCTACACTTGTTGAAGATTTGTCTGAGTTCAGGGATGTGAACCCTTCTTTCTTGGGAATGAGCACATAAATCATCCACATACACTTCTAAGCTCTTTCGCAAGAACTCTTTGAAGACATGACACATGAGCCTTTGGAATGTTGCAGGTGCATTGGTGAGCCCAAATGGCATCACCCGAAATGCAAAGATTCCCCACTCTGTAGCAAAAGCTGTTTTGTGTTGATCTTCTGGGGCAATGGCCACTTGATTGTAACCTGAAAATCCATCAAGGAAGCTATAAACTTCCTTGCCTGCAACACGCTCCAAAAGGTGTTCTGTGATTGGAAGTGGATAACTATCTCTAATCGTAGCGGCATTAACTTTTTTAAGGTTAATACACACTCGCAACTTCCCGTTCTTCTTGGGTACCACAACAATGGGGGACACCCATTCGGTATGCTCAATCTCATAGATGAATCCAGCCTCAATCAACCTATCAATTTCTTCTTTGATTTTGGCTGCATAGGTATCATTATATGTGTAGGGCTTCTGTTTGGTGGGCTTAGCATCAGCAGTCATGGGGATAGTATGAGAGCAAATTCTTGGATCTACCCCTTTCAAGTCTCTATAGTGCCATGCAAACACATCCCTATATTCCCTTAATAGAGCTATGAGCTCCATTTCTTCTCTTGCACTTAGGTCATCTCCTATATATGTGCATCTCTCTTCGTTCTCTTCAATGGTCACTACAATCTTCTTGGTCTTTTCTTTATTATCATATGATTCTCCTATGATGGCCTCTCTCTTAGGCATTCGTACCAAAATTTTGCGGTCGTCAACTTCATATTTCTTGAAGTTTTCTGGTACTTCAAACAATGATTCCTCCTTTTCTTGTTTCACTGCTTTTCTTTTCTTTTTCTTTTGACTACTCTCACTTCCATCTTTTGAGTTTACTGTTTTAATACTTGTGAGAGGTTCTTCTTCTTTCTGGGTGAACACTCCTATATCTTCTAAATAGTGCTGCTCTGAGTTAAAGCAACTATCCATCACAATAGACTCCAGATCATCGTCATTCTCTTCCTCTTCTATGACATCACTAGGGTCACATTCTTCTAGCAAGGGTTGACACATGAACACTGAGATATCATAACCCTCCTCATCACAATGAGGTGTCCACTGTTCCTCATTGACAGCAATGTCCATGGTGGCTAAGATTTCTGGCCAGCCATGAGGCTCAAACTCCTCATCTGGAAAGATCATCGGTGTGTAGGCTGGGTCTCTAACTGGTCTATCTCCTAACGAAGTTCCTTCTTCTCTTGCCTTTAAACGTTTTTCCTCTTCCTTTGCAACCTTGCACATCCACAAATGAGTATCTTCATGCAGCCATGATGGATCAGGTGAACTTTCAGAATGCACAGAGATGGAATCTTCTTTTGCTTTGTGGATAGAATTCCACTGTAGGGGTGGTACATCTCTGAAGGTGTAATCCTTCAAATTGACCTTAGTGGTGACCCCTAAGTGCTGTAAGTACAAGGAGTTAGTTCCCCAATCCTGTACTATTTGCAATTGTCGTAGGAAGGGTCTTCCTAGGATCATCTCAAAGACATTATTTTTCTCAAAGTCACATATAGCAAATGTGTGCTCAAACTCTACACCACAAGTGGTTAGAGTGATCCCTTCTAGCAATCCTAGAGGTCTTTCAAAATGACCATCAGCCATTTGAAGCTTCATTCTAGTTGGTCTTAATGTGGGCTTGCCCCATTGTTTCCACAAGGAGGTGGTCGCAATAGCAACACCAGCACCTGAATCTATGATTGCTTTGGTTGTGTAACCTTGGTAGGTGATTGGAAGATAAGTATTACCTTCTTCACCCTCACACATGTCCCCTATTTTGTCTAGAGGTATCTCTGGTACCCTTTGCTTAGAGCCTACTTTTGGCATATTGGACTCAAGTTCTGGGACCTGATCCTTCACATGATTCCATAACTCAGGTTTTGCTTTGAGCAACTCTTCTACAGTGAGATGACACTGAACCTTAGTGTTCTTCACGACATCCGTGTTCCTTGGAACCACTGAGTCTTCATTTCTTACTAGTATTGTGGGAGCTCTAATCTGGAGTGATTCAGATTCCCATGGGCCTGGAAATTGAGGCAGTTCTTCTAAGGTATTAGATTCAAAATCTAATCTTTCGTCTTCTTGTTCTGCTTCATCTTCGTAAATAGATGGAATGTCTTGGGGAAATTGATCATGAAGATCATCAATCTCAGGAATAGGAGGGGAATTACCCTTCTCCTTGGCCCATTTCTCCTCTTGTATTTCCCGCAAGAACTCTTGAGAGTACTGTTGAATAGAAGGAGGTATTCCAGCATCCGTGGAATTAGGAACATGAGCTCCCCTTGGTGGTGAGCTTCCTCTTTCAATAACTGGTTGAGCCTGTGGAGGTAGAGAAACTTGTGGTTTGTTTACCAACTGCTCTAATCGTTCTAGTAAGCCCTGGAAATGCAAATCCGATTTGATAGAGTTTGTCTGATTGAACTTTTGACTAGTCTCAAGTATGGCTTGAGCTTGTTCTACCATTTTCATGCACATTTTCATCCGTTCAATCTCTAAATCTGCTCTAGGGTAACTCTTGTCTAGGTTTGCCGCTGTAGGCCCTTCTTGAAGTCGAGCCTGGTAGGCCTTGAACATCATGTCCAAGCCTTCTGGGGTTGGATCTGCAAGAACAGACCCTGGTTGCGGTCTATTTACAATGGGTGGTGGGGTGGGATGAGGTGGAGTGGATGGAGTTTCGGCATGCGAGGGGCTTTGAGATGCAATGTCTTCTATTTTTGTTTTCGCTTCTTTTAAGCTTTCTTCTAGTTCCGATAACTTTTTATTCCACTTGCGATTGGCCTTCTCTCTGGTATCCTTCCATGTTCTTGTTTTCCTCTTACTAGGCTCTCCCGATTCACTCGACTCTGATTGTTCTACTGGTTTATCCTGTTTTAAGGCTTGTGCTCTAGTGACAGCTTGTATAGGAGCCACATTGCTACTACTTGAACTTGGATCTGCCACTAAGCCTACCACATTAATGGGTGTAATCTTGGGTGCACTAGAGGGGTTTCTTGGACAATCTCTGGGGAGATGGTCTTTGCCACAATCAGGACAAAAAGCCTGTATTGTGATAGCCTGTCCTTGACTCGGAGATGGTGGGTGGGGACAGTCACGAATGAAATGGTCACCATGACATCTGAAACAAGATCCTCTAGGGGCTTGTGGTCTCATTTGTCTCAACTGGGGCCTAGGGTTAGGATTTGTGTACATGACATTGGAGTATTCTGGCTCCCAATTTTGCTCCATAGGCGGTGCCTCATATTGATACGAGTAAATCTCGCTATGTTCAGGTGACTCTGTGTAATAAGCATGTGGACTACCTTCATGGGAGTAGTCTGAACTATGAGCATGAGAGTCATTATCTGGTATCAATGGGGTTAGTGGCACCAAAGCTCTATTTGGATTTTCCTCTCCCACAGCATACTTGACTGGAATCACGTTGGCTGGAGCTGGTGGTTGGTTTACCAAGACAGGTTGTGGCCTATATGGTACCTGATATTGCTGTTGTGGTCTGTAATATGGCTGTTGGTATTGATTCTGATACCTACCTTGTGGGTAAGGTTGCTGATAATTTTGTCTAACAGCCTGCCTATTGTAGGGACAATCTTGAGCCGTGTGGTTTGTGTATTTTCTCTCAATAGTGCAATATGGAGCATTCCTTTCTCTAATGTTTTGGTTTTGCATTGGGCATACGTTAGCCATGTGGTCACCTCCGCAAGTATAGCACCGATTCAATGAAGTGACCCCCTGTGTTTGTTTATTTTGGACTCCCAGCTTCTTGGCAACTTGCTCAGCTATCTCTTCTATTTTTGTGGAGATCTTTGAAGTATGACTAGTAGAACTATCCGAATCTTTGTAGAGTTTGGCCAATCCTAACTCCTCACCCAAGTTATCTTCTATGTCTATGCACGTCCGCACACACTCTTCTATGGATCTAGGATCTTTCAAGTATACATAGGATCTTAACTTTGTGCTCAATAAGCCATCTAAGAACAAAGCCACTTGTTTGGCTGGTGTGGGTAGCTCTGGAGCAGGGCATCTTTCTAGGTACTGTCTGAACCTTCTACCTGCTAGTCGCACTGTTTCTTGGGGTGTCTGCTTGAAACTATGGATCAGGGACGATGTGTTATGCCTGATACCACTCTTGGAAAATTCTACAATGAATTCGTCTAGCAGTTGACCTATATCGCGATAGCTGCTTCTACTCAATGGTTGAAACCAAGCTAAGGCAGTGCCTTTAAGGGTCAAACCAAATGCCTCGTACTGGGTGAACCAGTCCTCAATTTGTTCGGCTCTCAGCACTTGTTTGTACTCGGCCACATGATCATAAGGATCCCCTGTCCCATCGAAATAGTTCTTCATTGCCTTGATCACGTGACTGGGTTTAAGGGTTCTTGGGTACTCCCGGGGTCTAGGCAATGGAAAATCCTGTTCATCTCTTTGTTGCCTATGTGCTTGATGTCTCTCTCTTTCAGGTCTTTCATTTTCAAATCCTGACCTATTCCTGCCCACGGTGTGTGCAAAACTTACCTCAGGTCTCTCTCTAGTTCTTTCCCTCTGGGCTTCATGAGCCTGGGATGATCCTACCCCTTGGAGGCCATGGGAAACATTGGATCTTGGTGGGGGGAAAATCATGTCATTCTTCCATGTATATGCATGTCTATCATGTTCCGTTACCAAGAAAATTTTCTCTGATGTGTTATCCAGGTAGACAACTTTGCCTGGTATCTCAGGATCTTTGAATTCATAGATGATAACTATGCCCAATTGGCTAGGTTGATCTGGCTTGAACCTCCAAAAGGCTTCCTCTGTTTCTCTATTCACAAATAGTTCTATGCTTTTGTTGTCTTGAGGGATCCAGTCCGGAGTGATCACTCGGGTCAAAACTGACTTACCTCTAGGAGTCTGGGGTCCTTGTCCTACGTTTCCTTGTTCTAGGTCTCCTATCTCATTCTCATGAATGATATTTCCCAACTCATCGGTCCTATCTGGTTGGTTGGTAACCACATACATGGTTCCTTCCTTATCAATGTATGAACCCTCTTCGAACTTGACCACCGGGTGTTCAAGTCCAAAGGATTGATCTGGATTTTTGAGTTGGACCACTGATCGCCTCAGACCATCCTCATAGATGCGAGCACCTAATTGGTTGGTCCGAATATATTCCAACTGTGTCTTATAGGGACCTTCCGGTGTTTGTAGATGGGCAGTCCCTGAGCCACCTGCAGGTTTTCCCATACTAAAAGACATTTCTGAATCACTTGTGTCTGATCTGAGTAAAAGATGACCACTTAGTTGTTGTGCCCAAGACTTGGGTGTATGGTTGACACTAGCCTCAGAAGATCTAATGCTTTGTTTATCCTTGCCTAAGTGTCTACCAGATCTCAGGTTCATAAGCTTTAGTCAAGAGTCCAAATTTTCCCTTTGGTATGGTTCACAATTCTTTAGAGCCCCCTTGGTTCCCTAGTCCCACCTGAGGGTCAACTTCAAATTATCCTATCTCAAAATCAACGCATTATTCTTGAAAAAAACAGTTGAGATCGTGTAGGATTTGAAACGAGCTTTCCAACAAGCTATAGAGCTCAAAAAATGGACTTTGGATGAGAAAGTTATGTCAAATCAGGCTCCTGGGGGTCAAAACAGGCAAACAGGACCTTTGGAGAAAATCGCGATTTTGTGAACTTTTTGAAAATCGCGATGCTGTGCAATCAAAAAAATCGCGATGTTGAGCACAAAATCGTGTTTTTGAAAATCGCGATTTTGAGCAGAAAATCGTGATTTGAAAATCGCGATGTTGATCACAAAATCGTGTTTCTGAAAATCGCGATGTTGATCACAAAATCGTGTTTCTGAAAATCGCGATGTTGATCACAAAATCGTGTTTTAGAGAATCGCGATGTTGATCACAAAATCGTGTTTCAGAGAATCGCGATGTTGATCACAAAATCGTGTTTCAGAGAATCGCGATGTTGATCACAAAATCGTGTTTCAGAGAATCGCGATGTTGATCACAAAATCGTGTTTCTGAAAATCGCGATTTTGACTCAGAGAATCGTGATTCACAAAATCGTGTTTTTGACTGAAAATCGTGTTTTCTCAGAATCGTGTTTTTGACATGAAAATCGTGTTTTCTCAGAATCGTGTTTTTGACATGAAAATCGCGATTTTGAGCAAAAATTCGTGTTTTCTCAAAATCGTGTTTTTGACTTGAAAATCGCGATTTTGTCCCACAGAATCGTGTTTTTCTCAAAATCGTATTTTTGGCTGAGAATCGTGATTTGTGAGAATCGCGATTTTGAGCAGAAAGTCGTGTTTTTTCACCAGATCGTGTTTTTTGCTGAAAATCGTGATTGGTGAGAATCGCGATTTTGAGCAGAGAATCGTGTTTTTTGAAAATCGTATTTTTCACATGAAAATCGCGATGTTGAGCACAAAATCGTGTTTTTGAAAATCGCGATTTTGAGCAAAAAATCGTGTTTTCACAGAGTCGCCTTTTTCACAAAATCGTGTTTTTGCTGAAAATCGTGATTGGTGAGAATCGCGATTTTGAGCAGAGAATCGTGTTTTTTTGAGAAAAACACAGAATCGCGATTTTTTCAACCAACTTTTAGGCGGGAAAACTGAAAATCGTGATTTTTTCAAAAAATTTTGAATTTTCACAGAATCGCGATTTTCATCACAGAATCGCGTTTTTTGGCGGGAAATTCAAATTTCTGAGCGCCGGCTATGGCGAGCTCCGTATGAGCAGAAAATCATGAAAAAAAACACAGCGCTTGCTCTCCCTTGCTTCTCCTAACTCCTTCCCACACAATAATGCATGAAAAATGGTATGAAGATGGTGAAAATGCACTAAAAAACAAGAAATTTCTATGAAGAAGAAGATGGGAGAAGGTGGAGATGATGATGATGATGAAGATGAAGAGGAAAAAAACAGAAAATGAACTGAAATGATAGTTTTTTTTACCTTCCAACGTCGCAAATCTACGATCTTACCATCACAACGCTCGTCCTCGAAGCTCTCTCCCCGGCAACGGCGCCAAAATTTGGTGTAGCTCAAGCGTAAGCACCACCTCCTTTAATTGTCAATCCGCGGAGACGTGAGGACCGGTATGAAGACCACGAGCAAGTGTAGGCACAAGTGCGTGAGTGAAAGCACACAAACATGCACACACATACACACACACGCGCACAAAGTAAGATCAAAGAGAGGAACAATGGAAAGCTTAGATTGCAAAAGAGTTCTCTTACAAAAGTTCTATTCTCTAACAAGCTAACCCCCAAAAATGAGCTCTCTAGCTCTTTTTATAGTTTTTTGACTAGTTTTGGCCCTGTCCAGACCTAGTGTCCGGCCTAGTTAAAAATTAGGTTCCAGGGATTATTTGAGGGCTCAAACGAAGTCTAAAAATTATGAAAATTGGTACGATGGTACTTCTAATACTCCTCAAGCTCGAGGACTCCTCGGCTTGAACAAAATGGAGTTACTAAAAATAGATAATGGTATTTACAATGGTTTCTAGTGATGAAAATCACTATTTTTGTAGGGGATTCTTCTGAAAATTTGACATACACTTCTTGGAGCTCCCTACTTGCTCTCTCTTCTTCTATGTCCACTTCTTTGATGTGCTTCCATGCTTTGTCCTTGACCTTGAGCTTCAACAGCTAGCTTAAAAGGGGTATACCCAGTAGATATTTTGTATGTCATGCGATAGGCCTAGAGGACAAAGGGTAGGAATTGATCCCATTGTTCAGGACAATCCGTAATCAATTTCTTAAGCATAGTTAGCAGAGTTTTATTTGTACTTTCAGCCAAACCATTGACATGAGGATAGTATGGAGTACTAAATTTATGAATGATATGTAAAGAATGCATCAAAGCCTGAATCAAGGTATTGGAAAAATGTGAGTCACGGTCAAAAACAATTTCCAACGGTAAACCAAACTGAGGAAAGACATCACGGGTAAGGCATTTGGTGATGACGTGAGCCATAACAGCATGAATATCTTAGGCTTTCACCCATCTAGTGGCATAGTTGGTACATGTTAATATATAGTGATTAGTTATCTAAAATAGTCAGTGGAGTGATAGGACCCATGAAGTCTAACCCCCACTTTTGGAAGGGTTTGAGTGGTAATAGGGGTTGTAGAGGAAAGTAGTGTTGCTGTAGTAGTTGTGTGGTTCATCGGCAAGCATTGTATTGTCTCACATAAGCCTGAACATCCCTTTGCATCGTTGGCCACCATAATCCACTATAAAATCTTTCTATAGGTCAGATCCACAGAGAAATGACCATTGGAAGGTGGACAGTGAGCCATTACAATCATAGATGGAACTTCATGAGTAGGGATACACCGAAGCTAAACACCCAAAGTGTCAGCATAATAGAGCTGGCCAACAATGATGCAAAAACATCTATTGTAGAGAGCTAACTTTTGTCGAGCCATAGTCGAGAAAGAATCGGGTGGACAATCAGTGGTGAGGAAGATCATTAGCATATCACAATATGAATCAGCAATGGGCAAGGGAACTCACAATGAACTGGAAGCTATAGTCATATAGATTGTAGATGAAGAATCATCAATGCCTACCAGAGCTTCAACGGAATCCAAATGGGATAGGAATTTTGCAATAGCATGTGATGAGTCAGGGCAGTGAACAACATCATAATCAAGCTCTTGTAGAAGTAAGACCCAACAAGCCAATCGACCTCTCAAATTCTGTTGCCGAACTAAATAGACTAACATGGAATGCTCCACATGAATAGTAAACTTAGAACCCAATAGGTAGTGCCAAAACTTTTAAATGGAATAAATCAAACCCAAACATTTGCGCTCGGTGATTGAGTAATTCCATTCGACCGGAGCTAGACATTGACTAGCATAATATATTGGATGATACCACTTGTCATGTTGTTGCATTAAGACATTACTATTGGCAGCAACAGTCAAGGTGGTGTTACAAGACAGGGAAGTTGACGTAAAGATACGGAGTAGGGAGAAGGACCAAGTAGGCAAAGCAATCAAAGAAGATCCAGCAATTAGGCCATACATTTTTTCCAAAAATAAATCCTTTTTAATAGTGATTTTCATAACTACATGAACATTGTAAATACTATTTTTGGTAGATTAAACTCCATTTGTTCAAGTCGAGGAGTCCTCGAGCTTGAGGAGTACATACCAATTTTCATGATTTTTAGACTTCGTTTGAGCCCTCAAATAAGCCCTAGAACCTAATTTTTAACTAGGCCAAAGATTAGGTCTAGACAGGGCCAAAAGCTAGTAGAAAACTATAAAAAGAGCTAGAGAGCTCATTTTTTAGGGTGGCTTGTTAGAGTTTTGAGCTATTGTAAGAGACTTTTTGAGTAAATCAAAGAACTCCATTGTTCCTCTCTTTGTTCTTGCCTTGTGTGCATGTGTGTGTATGTGTGTGCATGCTTGTGTGCTTCTCACTCATGCACTTGTGCCATTACTTGCTCATAGTCATCATACTAGTCCTCATGTCTCCACAGATTGACAATTATGAGGTGGATCTCCTCATGTTGGTACTTGCCATTGTGCTAAAGTGACACCAAATTTGGCACTGTTGTAGGGGAGAGAGCTTCGAGGACGAGCATGTGATGGTAAGGCATAGAGTTGTGACATTGGAGTCATAGGTAATTTCTCTACTTTTCTTTATTTTTCTCTTTCTTACTTCACCATCATCCTCACCATCTCCCACCTCCATCTCCACCTTCAAAAATTTTTTAGTTTTTTGGTCATATCACCTTCCCCACCTCCTTTCCCTGATTTCACTTGTGAGAGAGAGCGAGAGAGAGAGAGAGATAGAGACTTTGTGCATTTAATTTCTGTGCATTTTTTGAGAGTTTCTTATAGATTTTGATTGTATCATCATCTCTAATAGTTGTGGAGGTATGAAAAAGCTCTACACAATCTTCAAGACGTGGACCTCTGTGCATCATGATTGATAGAAAATTTGACTCTTTGGTAAAAGTAAGCACATATTCACACTCTAGAGGCCTTGCACAACACTAATCCACAAAAATATTTCAAAAATTTGCATTTTCTCTATCCATCATGATTGATAGCATCAATCCCGATTGACAGTGTCCATCATGATGGACAGATTTTCCATCACGATCGACAGACCCCTGACGGACAGCTTGTCCATCAGGATCGATGGACCCCTGACAAATAGCCCATCAATCGTGATTGACAGCATCCATCGGGATGGACATCTCTGTCCATCGTGATTGACTGAAAAATCATGATTGACACTTAGATTCGGTGAAAATCCTATCCATCATGACGTATAGAGGCTCGATTGACAAGAGATAATCTGAAAAGACAAAAAATCAATCAATCACGATTGATAGCCCCACGACGGACTGCCTATCCATCGTGATTGACAAGCGTCCATCGTGATTGATAGGTGTCCATTGGGACGGACACCCTTGTCCATCATGGCTGACAGAAAAATCATGATTGACACCCCAAATTGGTGAAAAACCTATCCATCGTGACTTATGGGCCACAATTGACACAAATATCATTAGAAACCTGAGAAATTATGTCCATCGCGATTGACACCCATCCATCACGATTGACAACTGTCCATCACAATTGACACCATCAATCACAATCGACAATCGTCCATCATGATTGACACCCATCAATCGTGATTGATTGTGTCCAGTGCGATTGACAAGCCACGTTAGTAGTAGACTCTACAAGAAGTGTAACTTCCACTGCCCTAGTGCAAGTGGCCACTAGAGCTCAGGCAATGCAGCAAAACCAAGGCCTAGGTCAAGAAAAGAATTTTGAGGTCAGTGTTAGCTCAAGAAATGGTTGGTTTTTATGCACTAATGTATTGCTATTTGGTAGGAAAATATGGTTAATTGCAGGTACTCGAAGAGTCGATTAGATGTTTGATGGGAGGTATTTAGGGACTACATGATGACTCTTGGTCAGAGAGGAACGCTGTCAAGGTTTGGATTTTGGGCTATGGTAATTATGAGCATGTTCAGGATGCAATCACTTGTTTTGAGCAGATCAAAGCTCACATGCAGCCTGTTAGAGAGAGGCATTCATCAATATCATTTGCTCAGCTTGCAAATGCTTGCCACCTAGAGCGAGTGGACCTTTTGGCTCATGGCTTTTATGCCCCTTCGATATTGGTTTTGATTGGGCAATGGGAAATGGAGGATGCTAGAAAAGGCATACAAGGTGTTTGACAAGCTTCCACACCGGGATGTTGTTGCATGGACATCAATGATCGGAGCTTTTACACAAGCAGGATTCAGGCAAGTGGTTGGGATAGGGACATAATGGTCGCAAGCAGCTTAATGGACAGGTATATAAAGGCTGGTGAGCTTGACAATGGATTTCATGTGTTTGAAGGACTTCCAAAGCAAAATGTTGTGGTTTGGAGCTCGATTATCATTGGATATGTTGAGTCAAGCTTTAGCAACACAACTCTTTACCTTTTTCAGCAGATTCAGAAAGAATGGATTGAGCCAGATGTGACCTTTATAGTTTGCATCCTGAAGGCTTGTGGTTGTGTTGCAGCATTAGAACAAGGCAAAATCATTTATGGTTATGTTATAAAATGGGGGTTTGAAATGGACGTGCATGTGGGTAGTGCATTGATTTGCATGTATTCAAGTTGTGGAAGCCTCGATGATGGTGTGGATGTGTTTGAGGGGCTCCAAGTTCATAATGTGGTAGTTTTCAATGCCAACTGGTTTTGAAAAAATTAATAATTTCAGTTTGGCTCTGAAAACTTATAGTGTTATGGAAGGATGTGAATGCAAACCCAATGGAGTTACTTACTTGTCTCTTCTCACTGCTTGCAGCAACCTAGGACTGGTGGAAGAGGGGTGTGATCTTTTCAAATCAATGAAAGAGCATGTCAATCTGCTGGAGCTTAATCATTATAACACATTGGTGGACATTTTTGGCCATGCACATTTCTTGCTCTATTCAGAGGACCCGCTAGAGACAATCCCTTTCGAGGCCAACTCTGTTGGTTGGTTATCTTTACTTAGTTCTTGCAGAACTTTCAGAGATATCACTGTTGCAAGGGGATGTTTTGCAAGGGTTGTCACTCTTGAGCCCATGAATAGTGCTGCCTATGTTCTCATGTCTAGAATTTATGACCTTGTTGGGTTGTATGAAGATGCAATCAGATTAGAGATTTTACGGCATTCATGGGAGGCATGAAAACTTTCGATCACAGGAGGAAGGGATATAGTCCGTTTTTTGGGGTTTAGGAAAAATCAATTTTCCGTTTTAATTGTCAGAGGAAATTTGGGGGGCTGGCCGCTTCTTTATTTTTTTGTGCCTAAATTTGGGGGTCCACAATCTGTCGGTTGTTTTTTCTGTCGCTTGTATGTAAGAATGAAAGGTGGAAAACCCTTCTGAGGGACGTGTGGAGTCAGGAGTCGAGGGGGATGGCAGTGGAAGGGCGACCACCTGTCAGAAGTAGGTTCAAGGGAAAAGCATAACAACTTTTGGCTGCTAGTCTTTGGGGAGGGAATGCTCTCAATAAAAAGGAGAAGAGGGGGACTTCGGCTTTTCTTCTTCGATTTTTTTCTCCAGCGGCCGAGCAATTAACAGTATTCTGTTGTGTTGGTAAGAAGGAGAGGTACAGATACGAGTTCAGCTTGGAATGTGTGTATAATTTATTACCAGACCTAAGGATCATTCAATTATTTTCACAATTCTATGGAACGAATCGTGTTTTCCACGATTCTGTGGAGGGAATCGTGATTCCCACGATTCTGTGATCAAAATCGTTTTTTTCACGATTTTATTGTGAGAATCATGATTTCCACGATTCTGTGATCAAAATCGTGTTTTTCACGATTCTATTGTGAGAATCGTGATTCCCACGATTCTGTGATCAAAATTGTGTTTTTCACGATTTTGTTGTGAGAATCGTGATTTCCACGATTTTGTGATCAAAATCGTGTTTTTCACGATTCTGTTGTGAGAATCGTGATTTCCACGATTCTGTGATGAAAATCGTGTTTTTCACGATTTTGTTAAGAGGATCGTGAATTTCACGATTCTGTGGTGAAAATCGTGTTTTTCACGATTTTGTATGAGAATCGTGATTTCCACGATTCTGTGATCAAAATCGTGTTTTTCACGATTCTATTGTGAGAATCGTGATTTCCACGATTCTATGATCAAAATCGTGTTTTTCACGATTCTGTTGTGAGAATCGTGATTTCCACGATTCTATGATCAAAATTGTGTTTTTCACGATTTTGTTGTGAGAATCGTGATTTCCACAATTTTGTGATGAAAATGGTGTTTTTCACGATTTTATGAAGAGGATCGTGAATTTCACGATTCTATGGTGAAAATCATGTTCTTCACGATTCTATGAAGAGAATCGTGATTTTCATGATTTTGTTCCCAGATAATCGTGATTGCTCACAATCGTTAAAAACACGATTCTCTTATGAAAATCGTGTTCTGGAAATTGCGATTTTGTGCTTAGTTTCAGAGAATCGTAATTTTGTGTTTGACTACAGAATCGCGATTCTGTGCATATTTCTGAGAAAAATTTTAGGTTGTTATTTTTAAGTTTTGTTTTCTCACAATGATTCACCTAATTCAAATTTTAACATGCAATAAAAGAATTTTCCCAGAATCATTATTATTTGTCTGTGAAATTCAAAAATTCAAAAATTCAAAAATCACGATTCCGTGATTTTACTATTTCCTGAGTTTTTGTATTTTAAACTTATCCTTAGACTTTGAGATAATGCAAGAATTGATTAGGAACTTCTTACCTTGCTTGCTTGATCAAAAAAATGTCCAAAAGCTTGTGTTTTGCAGAAAGTCACGACTCCGTCCTTGCTCTCACTCTCTCTCTCCCACTCAAATGAGTTTTTTTCTGAAATTCCAGGATTTTATAGTGTCCACACAGTCGCGATCCTGTGCTATTTTGTCAGAATTTTCACTTTTTACTGGCCCAGATCTTATTCTTCAACAATTTTAGGGTTTTAATCCTCAATTCCTAACTTTTCATCATTAATCACCATTAGTCACTCCCATTATTATATTGGAGAAAATCGTGATTTTGTACTTCCTTTCCACTTTTCCCACTTGATACTCAATCCCCAATGATTTTCTGGAATTTGACTTCCTTCACTTACTCAACTTAATGAAATCTCATACAATTACCTATCTCAAAACCCAAATATTCTCAAAATTCAAAAAAAAAAAATCCTCCTACATAAAATCGCGATTATGTGCAGAGAATCACATTTTTTCTATATTTCTTGGTTTTTGCAATTTAAGTCTTCTTTTCTCTTGCTTCCCTTCACTACCCTTTTCCAACTCCAATTCAGCTGTCACCTACAATTTTGCATTTTTAATGAAAAATTATTCAGAGAATCGCGATCCTATGAAGAGAATCGTGTTTTTTCTAATTTTTTAGTTTTTTGGCAATTTTTTGCTTTTCTTTCACTTGGTCTTCTTTTACTCTTGTCAACAAAACTTCAGTCCAACTTCCTAAGGAGAAAAGAAATTTGTTTGATTGTTTTAATGAATTTTATGAATTTTTTAATATTTTGCCCTAAATTAAGGTAAACACTTCACTTAGGGTTTCTTGTTTGGTGATCTATTGATCCTGTGTTCCTTGATTGGTTATACTCTCTCATGCTTTGGCTATCAAAACAGTTCATGAGCAAAACTTCCCAAAGAAAAAAGGTGCTAAGAAATGCAAATATCAATTTTTGCAAAGATAAACTCAAACATTTTCCTTTTCAAGATGCAACTCAATTTTTTTCTCAAGATTATTGCTTTGACTTGACTACAAATGGATCTTATCTACTTGCATCTAGCTACTTTACTTGACTTTTCCTTAATGCAATTTTGTCATCTTCCCAAGATCAACAATTTTGCTTAGTACTTGATCAAAAAGCACTCTACAAATGCAAGAATAGACACATTTTACCTTATCATCAGCTTTCTTGATCCAATTTTTCACATCAGGATAGAATGCATAAGTTTCTCATTAGATTGAGAAACTTAGAAGTTCCCTTGAATATAACACCAGTAGCCCAATTCAAAGATGGTCGATATGAGGATAGGCAAGGATGTATATACATCTTCTCACAAGACCCAGAAAATTCTAATGACCTAAGGCAATGTGCGGACAAGAGACCTTGGGAACAGAACCTAGGGCAATCAGACTTGCCAAGACCACATGAAATTCACAATAGTGGTGAACAACAACAGGGTAGGAGAACACATACTTCCCCAAATCCTTTTGAAAAGGAACCAGAAGGATTTAATGATTTTCCTTTGAGAAGAAGAAATCATTGGCAAAATCAGGGTAGAGTGATTAGACCCTACCAAGTATCCAAATGCATGAAAAATCAATATGAAGGATATTCTAATCCTCATGCTCATGCTGCAGAATTTAGGCAATTAATTAGAGCTGAAGAAGTGGAGGATTACAAAGTCCAATTTGAAGCATTTGGTCTAACCCTAACAGGACCTGCATTATCTTGGTTCATTCCCTTAAGAAAGGAAATGTATCTAGATATTGAATCCTTCCTAGAAGCCTTCATTGGGGAATTCTCAAAAACTGGAATAAAACATAGCACAGCTACATTGATACATAGTTTTAAACAGCAAAAAGATGAAAATGTCAGAGAGGTAGCTAAGAGATTCAAGCAGTACATTGAGAGATGTCCGCGAGAAGAAGTGCCTTCCATGGCAAGACAAGTATCCATATTCATAGAAGGATTAAGAAGTGCCCAATTAAGAATCCTGGTGTATTATAGGAGATGCCCTGACCTAGGAGCATGTGTGAAAGAGGCAATAGATTTGGAAGACAATAGAGGACAAGATCTGCTAGCATTTGAACAACCTAGAACAAATGAAGATAAAATTCCACCAGCAGAAGAATTGGCTCAAGCCATTGCTAAATCCCTAGAAGTCAGCACTAAAACCAATTTGATAAATACCAAGATAACAACAAATAAAAAATGCTATAATTGTGGAGAAAATCATTTGGTACAACAATGTCCATATCAAAAACCACCACATTTGCAAGATAGGAAAACACTCAAATATTGTACACTAGAGAGAAAATGGACAAATCATACCAAAGAAGAATGCTTCTACAATAAGCAACCCATTAAGGAGAGAGATTATGCAAACCAAAGAGAATCTGGGTTTATTGAGCAACCAAGACTTGTACTTGGGCAACAACCTCCATTACCAAAAAATGTGGTACCAGTTAAATACACACCAATAGAGGAGGGAAACTTAAGAATAAGATCACCTTACAAGGAAGATTTCCAATGGAATGAAGGATATCAGGAAGAGTGGGAAGGATATGAGTTGAGAGAACTAGAATTACAAGCCCTAGATTTCGGAAATGGGAGAATAGAGATGGACACAGCCACATTCATGTATATAACCAATCATTATATGTCCAATCAAAAACCGCACTTCAAAGGGAACCAAAAGATAACTTGTTATAGATGTGGGGGAGAACATTTCATTAGAGACTGTCCACAACCTCCTACATTAAGAATAGAAGGAGCTTATTGCAAGGATTGTGGCAGGGAACATTTAATAAAGGATTGTCCAAAAAATCCTCAAACACAACAAAACACATCTAATAACATACCATTGAAAGCAGTCAACATCATGGAGCAAGAAGAAGTGAGTGACAGTGACCAAGTAACTATAAATGCTATAACAAGGGCACAAGCTAAACAACAAGAAACAACTAAAGAACAAAATGAAGGTTCAGTTTCAAAGGTGAAGAAAAACAGACAAAAAGGGAAATAGGAAAGGAAAAGAAGAATGGATAAAAGCTTGGAAAAAGAGAATAGGGAACACTCAAACGGTACTCCTCCTCAAAAGACACAAACCCAGTCAGAGATAGGAAAGTCACAAAGTCTAGATACCTTGATAAAGGCATACAAGGGAAGAATTCAAGAGGGACCAAATCCTACAGACCATGTAATGGCTTATCCTATGCCAGATATAGAACATGAAAGGATGCAAATATGCAAACAAATCATACAAGAAGCACAACTTAAACTGGGGGAATTAGAAAATTCTCAAACAATAGATGGGGAGTCAAAGGCAACGAGAACAAGAGAAACAATTAATCAAGAAGATAACCCACAAATTACATTACAGGTAAATATAGATAAATAATGTACAATCTTATATCACACAACATTGGAGGAATTGGTAAAACAGAATCCTCATTTACAATACAAAATGGGAAAATGGGAAGCAATACCAGAAAATCTTAATTCACAGCCACAAGAATTGGAAGAATTGTGGTACATTCCCATTGATAAGATAGGAGGATATTGTGAAGGAGAAGAGGGAAACTCAACCCTAAAAATAAAATTTGGTAAAAATCATGCCAAAGCCATTTGAATAGTGGATCAGTTGTGGCCATCATGACTAAACAAACGTGGGAAAAATGGGAAAAAATGAATTGATACCCACTAAAATGAGATTGCAACTAGCGGATGGACACATAGAAAAACCTTTAGGAATATGGGAAAAAGTGATTGTGGACATATGCGGAATAGAAATAGAGCATACTTTTGCCATAGTAGAATTTCCACAATCCACTTCATATGAAATTATCCTAGGAAGACCATTCATGAGACAGATGCAAATTGTGCAAGATTGGGGTAATGACTACTTATATCTTCAGAGCAAAGGGAGAATAACCAGAGTAAATCTAAGAAATGGCCATTATTGTGACATATCCCCCCAAGAATGGTTCAAGATACATCAAAATCAAGATTTAAGTGAAGAATCAGAGATGGAAGATCAGAATGAAACAGAATCATCAATATAGAAGTGCAATGTGTTAAGAAACCTTACAAATGGAAAGAGGAGATTAAGAAGGGAAGATTGTGTGGAAGGGAGGAAGTTACAAGATGAGAGTTATGTACCACAAAAGTTCAAAGATGAAGAATTTGAGCCATATGGTTGGAACTAGATATTGGCTACTATGGATCTAGCCAGGGATGAATATGTAGGAGTAGAATTTCACAATGAAGAAGGGTATGATGTTTTTCACATTAGCATACAAATGATACGAGTATCAAAGACAGAAAAGGACTAGGAAAAAGAAATGATATGGGAAAATGGAAAAACACAATATTTGGAAGAAGTAAAAGTTGAAGATGCAATAAAAGATAAAATCTCGGGCAAATACAAGAAAAACAAACATAAAGAAATAGAAAAAGAACAAGAGGATGAAAGGAATGGGAAAATGACAGAGAAAGACCAACAGTTTGATGTACCAGCAAATTTCAAAACTTATGAAGTAGAAGACAGATTACTTCTAAAGATGAAACCAAAGAGAGAAAAGAAAAAAGGGGAAGCTTATGGAAGAGGAGGCATTAAGGAATTTGGCCAGAAACTATAAGGATGTGTTTGCCTATAGCTATAAGGATTTGAAGGGGATTGATCCTAAAATCTGTGAGCATAAGATTCCTATCACACCTGATGCAAAACCTAGCAAATAGAGACATTACACATTCAATGATAAATACTCTGCTAAAATAAAAGAAGAAATTGACAAGCTGCTGGCTGCCAATTTCATCTATGAGATTGAGTATACAGAATGGATCTCTCCTATAGTTGTGGTACCAAAAAAGAATGGGAAACTTAGGGTATGCATTAACCTAAAAAAGGTTAATGCAGCAACTATAAGGGATAGCTATCCATTACCTATAACAGACCATCTTCTAGAAAGAGTGGCAGGGAAGGAGGTTTATAGTTTTTTAGATGGTTTTTCAGGATACAATCAGGTACCTATAGCATTGGAAGACCAACATAAAACTGCCTTTTCCACAGAATGGGGAATTTATGCTTTTAGGGTTATGCCCTTTGGATTAACTAATGCCCCAACAACTTTTCAAAGATTGATGTGTCATATCTTCAAAGAATTCCTGAGAAGTGTAATGGAAATTTATGTGGATGATCTGTGTACTTTTTCATTAAAAAGTCAGGATCATTTGAAAGATTTAGAAAACATATTCAGGAAATGCAGAACATACAAAGTATGTTTAAATCCAGAGAAGTGTGTATTCTTTGTAAGACAAGGAAGAATGCTAGGTCACATAGTATCCAAAAATGGAATTTCAACTGATGAGAAAAAAATAAAGGCTATAGTAGAACTTCCAAGACCAACAAATGTAAAGGAACTTCAAACTTTCATGGGACATTGCAGGTACTATAGAAAATTTGTACACAAGGTTGCTGACATAGCTAAACCTTTGTATGCCTTGATCACAAAATTTGAGTGGACCCAAGAGTGTGATCAAGCTTTTGAAACCCTAAAAACTTGTTTGGTTACAGCCCCAATTCTGAAAACACCTCAATGGGATAAAATTTTTCATGTCCATGTGGATGCTTCAAATTATGCTTTGGGATGTGTGTTAGCACAACCAATAGAAGGAAGCAAATTAGATTTTCCAGTTGCTTATGCTAGTAGGCAACTAAATTCAGCAGAGAAAAATTACACAACTACTGAAAGGGAAGGGTTGGGAATGATATTTGCTGTGAAAAAATATAGACATTATCTATTGGCCAACAAGTTTAAATTTTTTGTGGATCATCAAGCTTTACTCTACCTAGTAAATAAACCTTGTCACACTGGTAGAATAGTTAGATGGTTTCTTTTACTGATGGAGTTTGAGTTTGAGGTAGTGGTTAGACAAGGAAAAACACATTTGAGAGCAGATCATTTGTCTAGAATCCAGGCTAAAGAACCAAGTTCACCTTTAGATGATGACCTGCCAGATACATATCTATTCAAAGTAGAAAGTGTTCCTGAGTGGGCCATGCCCTTAATACCTTTGCTAACCATGGGACCTTGCAGAACATTTGGAAACAACACACATTTAGTATTACAAAGTAGAAATTTTGTGCTGCTAGCTCGGCACTTGTATCACCTCAACCATATAGATGAAAATGCTTGAAGGCTCCAAACACTTCTGATCTTTCCTTCAAAACATATAATGTTATCCATCTTGTAGCATCATCAATGAAAAGAACATAGTACCTTGAGCCATTGATAGATCCTTCTTTTGTTGGTCCCCATACATCTGTATGAATGAGCTCAAGTAATCCATCATGTTTGAATCCTTACTTCTGAAATGGTAACCTGTGTGCTTTACCCATTTGACATGCTTCACATTTATAAACCATGTGTTGACTTTGCACATTTGGTAATCCTAGTACAGACTGATTAGCAACCATAGCTTTAATTCCTCTTTCATTGAAATGACCTAATCTCTTATGCCAGAGATCAAGTTCTGTAATCACTGCTTCACCATGTGTGAGCAAAGCTTGACCAATGTTCCCTTGCACTCTTAAAGTAAAGAGTCTACCTTCTTTCTTACCAGAGACAATCTGATTATATCCATTCTCTGGATCTTCCACAAATACTCCTTCATTTGTAAACCTGACTTGAAAACCTTTTTCAACTATCTGTCCCACACTAATCAAGTTTTTAGGTATTGTAGGAACATACAAAACATTGGTTAGCAAATCTGCTCCACTCTTGCATTTCACTTTTCCAATTGAATGTACACTATGTCTTGTATTATCACCAGTTTGAACACTATGGCTAGAAATGCCTTATATATCATGAGGTCCTTACTCATAAGTAAGGCTTCCATTCTCATTACCCATGCGGGGTAATTATCTCTGTCCAGTTTGTCAATGGAGATATGATCTGCCATAGTTCTTTTCTTCTGCTGCAACTTGTGAGCTTAAAGGATAAAGGATAATACCTTTTGAAGTTCTTTGTGTATGAGGATACTTTTGAAGTAACCTTTTGATGCCTTGTGTATTCAAATGCTTCACCTTTCAAACTTTAATGGAAAACTTTACAAAACTTCTCGTACCTTTGTCGTCTTCTGCTCTCGAGAATCTTTCTGCTCTGATACCACTTGTTGATGTATGAAACACCACAAGAAATGAATTAATATGACACTAGAACACCTCTATGGTCACCATTAACTCATTGCCACTCCAAACTTTGAGAAATGATAGCCTAAAGTGAGAGCTTTGCTTCTACAGAAATTCCTAGTCACCGAAATGACATATCTTCAGTATTTTGCTAATTTCTCCTAGCTCAAGTATTATTTCTCCATGAAACTTTATAGGCTGAAACTAGAAGAGTAGATCTTTCCAACAAGCTATCATATGCATCAAACGGATCTCTAGAACTCAAGTTATGGCTCTCACAAGATGACCCTGTATGACCTTCCAAAATTGGAAATTTTACCTGTTTTAGTAAGAGCGCCTGTTTAAAATTAGAATTCGATGCCTAGCATCGACTTGCAACGAGAATTCGATGCCGGGCATCGACTTGGGATGTTTTTGGCCACTTTTCAGCAGGGATTCGATGTCGGGCATCGACTTCCCGCATAAAGTCTTGATCTTTTGGACACCAAAACTATAGGTGATTTCATGCACACTTAGAATATGACTTATCAACTAGAATTCGATGCCAGGCATCGAGTTGCTCCAACAACATCATGTTTTTCAAACACTTCAGTATTGAATGAAAAATATAAAAGAAAATATGACTTATCAACAGAGATTCGATGCCAAGCATCGAGTTGCTTGGAAAACTTGATCTTTGTAACTCATCACATAGTAGGTAATCATGGAGATGATGGAGAGAGGCTCATACACAGAACTTTACTGAGTTCTTCTCATAACTATAAAAAACTCAGAAGTTTTACAGATGCTTTCTCACTCAGAGAAGCCCGACTATACTCAGTCATACAAAAATGAGTTCTTCTCACTTTCTCATTGTCTTCCTCCTTCTTCTTCTCACCGCGTCAGTTAATACTAACTAACTTATATAGACTTTCTCATTGCCGTAACTTTTGAAAAACTTCTAGAACTAAAGTGAACTAACTTTACAAGTATAATACATTTGTGAATTTGTCCCTTCACATAGGCATGGGGTTTTCTTCCTAAGATTTGACCTTCAAATATATGTCCAGTTAGTGATTGTTTCTCCAACACATTACACTTCTTGATAGCCACATTGAAAGTAGCACAAGAGCATCAATGGACCATCCATGAGCTTTCATCTAGAATCTTTGATTTGGAATGCCTAGGTGAAACAAAATGGAGAGCAACAGCAAGGATTTATGCAGCCAAGAAAAGACAAAAAGCATATTTTGATGCCCATGTGAAAGATAAAGGCTTAAAAGTAGGAGATTTAGTCTTAATGTACATGCTAAAACAACATGCACGAAAATTGGAGAAGATAGACTATGGACCTATGATCATCAATAGAATCTCAACAAGTGGAGCAGTCTAATTAGCCACCCTAGAAGGTGACATCTCCTAGTTACATCAGTCGATGCAGAGTCAAATTATATCAAGAACCCCTCACAAAGGAAATGCTAAATTGACTCAATACTACAAAGAAACATGAAGGAGAAGAAAAAAGAATTTGAGAAGAAGCGTAGGCAGAAGCTCTAGAATGCACCCGAAGAATAATTGAGAAGACAGGGCAGAGATCAGCCTAGGTCAGATGCTTATGAAGCTCCAAGATATCACATGGCTATGTGTGAACCATCAGGTGTACATTCCCATAGAATAACTGACCAACGTCCTTCTGTGACCTTAGAGATAGGACAAGGAAATAGTGCAAGGATTGTAAGAGCCTTGATTGACTCAGGAGCACCCACTAGTGCAGTTAGACTTTCTTACTGTTAGGAGTTGAAATTACTTATCAATCCTATGGAAGCATATCTCATAGGATTGGGAGGTGTGGAGACCCCTTGCATGGGCAAGGTGGAGCTTCCCATTTATATTCATGATGTTTTAATGGCAGTCAAGGTGCTAGTGTGTCAAGATGAGGATCTCACTAAGCCTCTTATCTTGGGTCAAAACTGGATCTATGATCATGCAGTCAACTTGAACCTAAGAAGTGGACTTCTTTAGGTCTCAATAAATCAAAATCGCATTAGCATTGAGTTAGAAAATAAATCACTCAAGGAACTAGGAAAAGCACCAACTCCTAGTCCTTCGAGGAGTACACATGAAGATAAAGATGTTGTTCTTGTCCAAAACTCTATGATGCAAAAGGATGATGTTCTCAACAAAGAAGCCAAGGATCTGATGGAACTCTCTTCTTTTCCAAAAGTGATCAAGACAAAGCAACCAAAGGGGTACCAAAAGCAGGAGAAGCAAACGGTCCATACTCATAGGCAATGGAGGGTGCAAAGAAAGAGGACTCAAAATGTGAAGCAAATCTAGATATGTGCAAGAGAACAAAGAATTCCGAGCACCACATGCTAGAGAGATGACTCTCCTCCCAACCAAATGCCTCTATATATAACTCTCTCCAGGGGACTACCTTCTTGGGCAGGTGGATACTAACCATCCATGTGTCAGCCATGTAACTACATGTGCACCAAGTGTCCCAGTTAACTCAAGTTAACTCAAGTGGATGCTTCTAGAGCTCTAGATCTCTTTGGGCAAAATACTCTCCCCATGTCCCCCATGGGGATTGAACCCAAGACCTCCTCCTTCACATCCTTGAGACTTAGTCACTAAGCTAAGTGGATCACCTGTTCACAAGAGCACAAGACCTCCTAGTAAGTCTAAACTAGAGATCTTTGGTCATATACACGGATGACCAAACGGTGTCCGATTTCAGATCTGTCTGAATCGGCTGGATCCTTGGATCATAGACTTACTTTATTACATTTTTTCCCCCTTGGAAAAATATTTTCGTGCTCAAAAATAGAGCTATATATCTACTGTAGGCAACCCCCGAGCCTCATGTTCTAAAACTGGAAGAACATGGTCATGTTCTAAAACTGGAAGAACATGTCTCATCTCTGTGGTGGTATCCTTGCCCAAATGATAGTCAAAGCACAAAGTAGTGAATGAATAAATAAGGGTGGATCTAAAAAATATCCCTAGCCAATTCATAGTTTCTTGATGTGCGATCTAGGCACAAACATGCGAATTGGGTGGTTTCAACTACTAGTCTGTTTCTGGGCATAGCAAAAGCTAATGACAAATACAAATAGAAAAGACAATAAGTACTCCACTTGGCGTTGGCGATGTGGTTAGGCAAAGAACTTTTGAATCCAAAGATCATGAGGTCCATCCCTCGTTCGTGCTATATCGAATGGTATTCTCCTCTTTTGCTCTGGGAACTCGAGAGAGGGGCAAGGTGCTCCACGTAAAGAAGACAACGAGGAAACTATTAACAATGGAAGCACACTCTAATGAAAAAGATAATGATCCTAGCAAGATCACCATGGAAGCTTGCCTAGAGCTCTAATACCAATGCAAGAGAACAAGGAATTACGACCACCACGTGCTAGAGAGATGACTCTCCTCCCAACCAAATGCCTCTATATATAGCTCTCTCCAGGGGACTACCTTCTTGGGCAGGTGGATACTAACCATCCATGTGTCGGCCATGTAACTACATGTGCACCAAGTGTCCCAGTTAACTCGAGTTGACTCAAGTGGATGCTTCTAGAAGGGTCTAGATCTCTTTGGGCAAAATACTCTCCCCATGTCCGAAGATTGAACCTAAGACCTCCTCCTTCACATCCTTGAGACTTAACCACTAAGCTAAGTGGATCACTTGTTCACAAGAGCACAAGACCTCCTAGTAAGTCTAAACTAGATATCTTTGGTCATATACACGGATGACCAAACGGTGTCCGATTTTAGATCTGTCTGAACCACCTGGATCCTTAGATCATAGACTTACTTTATTACAATATGCAAGCGTGAACAACACTCTGCTCTTGTGACAGATCCCCAACAGTGCACCAAACAAATTGCTCGGGCAAGGACTACACAGAAAGAGTGTTCGAAAATTCTCCCAAAATGGACCATTCCTATTTGGGTCCCAAAGCAATCAATGAAGACTGACCCCAATGCATGAGAGATTTGGGTGTCCAAGAATTGTTTCCATGCAAGTACACTCACATAAGCTCACGAGCCTGAAATGCCACTCACAATCATTCACATCACACACTTCAAGGCACACATCTACATTCCAACACTCCACACATGTGACCACACCTATAACTACTTGGAAATGGGTACCCAAAAAGTCCCAAATCCAAGACAACCTGATTCAAAAACATGAGAAGACCATCATAGCCAAAAGAAACCACCTCACACACAAATTTTGGAGAGTTAAGACTCTGTGATAAACCACCTGACCCCACCATGTAAAGTCTTGTGGATAGACATAGATGCATTTGAGTACATTGCACAATCAAGTATGCATACAAGGGCATCACTGACCTCCTAACTCTAACTCACACACACACAATACCTCACTCAACTAACTTCTAACCCCAAAGAATGACATGGTATTGTAGAGGGAACACAGTATTATCATGTTTCCTATGCAATGCTAATGTGATTTTCTTCTTCTAGCAAATAAAATCATCATATGCTCCTAGTAATATCATGGCTGACATAGCAAGAACCAGCTCTCAAGAAAGCGCATTTGAGTACATTGCACAATCGAGTATGCATACAGGGGCATCACTTACCTCCTAATTCTAATTCACACACACACAATACCTCACTCAACTAACTTCTAGCCCCAAGGAATGACATGGTATTGTAGAGGGAACATAGTATAGATAGACAGATAGATAGATAGATAGATAGATAGATAGATAGATAGATAGATAGATAGATAGATAGATAGATAGATAGATAGATAGATAGATAGATAGATAGATAGATAGATAGATAGATAGATAGATAGATAGATAGATAGATAGATAGATAGATAGATAGACGGATAGATAGATAAATAGACGGATAGATAGATAGATAGACGGATAGATAGATAGATAGACGGATAGATAGATAGATAGACGGATAGATATATAGATAGATAGATAGATAGATAGATAGATAGATAGCTAGATAGATAGATAGATAGATAATGTTAATGTGATTTTTTTCTTCCAGTAGATAAGATCATCATATGCTCCTAGTAATATCATGGCTGACATAGCAAGAACCAGCTCTCAAGCAAGCACCATTCAGCAAGTGGTTGATATGGAGAATCTGCCAATCATGCCAGAAACGACTAAAAGATCGGAGGAGTTGCAGGCCATTCAGATTATACCTATACAAGACCCTCCAAGCGGCCATACGATGTCTGTCGGTAAAGCTTCTCATTGTTTTAACGAAGTTGTAGGACCCTTGGGGGAAGGATCATACCTTTGGAAGTTAGAGTTGGAATTCAATGGCAAGCAAGGCAAGTAGAATTTCTTTATGTGGGAATTTGAAAAGTTACAAAATGCAAAAGCACTATGCCCTGTATGGGAGAAAGCAGGGTTGGACGCATACTTTGGTGCTCAGCTCCCAAAGCCCAACTTCATGAGGTGCTACTATCTTATCAACACCTTGACTCCAAGCAAGCAGTCCAAAGGTTCGAGCACATTTGTGCTCCCATCTCTAACAAAGGGAAATGAACTCAAGAGGTTCAATTTAACCAACAACTTAGTGGCAAGAGGCCTTAGACATGAGAGGCATGCATATACCTATAGAGAAGGAGGTCCTTGTACCTAATAACATGAAGAATCGAAACGTCACCAAGCTCAAGGACATGGTGCCCATGACGTCAAACATCGCAGTTCACTTGAGAATGTGTATGTAGCATTTTGCATTTCCAGTACAAGATAGGTTCACTATGCCACCTAAGAAACTTTGGTTTAGTTTATACCTTGCAGAGATGCAAAACCTCACCATCAACCTACCGCACTAGATAATTGATGAGATACACCTAGCCCATAAATGATGGCCAAGAGAGTCTATTTTATGTGTATGTTGTGCACTAACCAAAGTCATTTATAGGTGTTTGGCCTATGACATTCCCATTTAGAGGGCCCTAATGTGGAATAAAGTGCATTTCTTGCATGCATCGTTGAAAGGTATTGGGTGCATTATGTATTCCAAACCACATAACCGTGCATGCATAAACCCCCCGATTGGTGATAAATACAATCTTAGATAGGTTACCCTCAGCCATCCACACTTGATTATAGCCACTATATCCATCTAGGAACGAATACATTTCTCATCCAGCAACATCATCTAACATGTTGTCTAAGAATGGTAATGAGAATGGGTCAAGAAGTATTTGCTACATTCAGCTTCCAATAATCGACATAGATACGGAGCTATTTATTCTTTTTTGGCACAATAACAATTGGTGAGATCCACTTGGCATGTTCTACTGGGACAGTGAACTCAACAGAGAGTAATCTGTCTAACTCTTCCTTTACTTGTTGAGCATATTTAGGATTCATTTTTTAGCTTCACCGGACAAGCATCTGGTTTCAACACGACCTGGTAAGGAGCTAGAATAGAAAGAAACAAACATGTTCCCAATGCTATGCAAGGATTCAACAAGTGGATTGAGAAAATTGAAAAGGAAAGATTTGATTGGTAGCAACAAAGGGTAGAGCTATTAAAAGAAATAGAATTATGGAAATCCAATTCAAGCATCTAAGTAAAAGAAGCCAGAAGTGAAGAGGTAGTGCAAGAAAGCCTAGTCTTAGAAGATAAGATCACCATTTCCCATCCAAGAATAGATTGTAGAAGAACACAAAACATATGAGATGGAGGATGAGGAATCATATGAGTTTATTGAAAAGGTGCTTCATGCAAAGAAGCTAGAAAGAGATATATCTTAAAAAGATCATAATCAATATGAAAATAAAATAGTAAAATTTGCTTTGGAGCAAGGATTAAATCTAGCATATCATCATTGGGTAGTAGATGGACTATGAATTCCATTCTGCATGGTTCTGGAAAGCATAAGAAACTATCAAACTACCAAAGTTGGAACCCAACCCAATGAGTTTCTGGAATATGATGAAAGCATGGAAATTACAAAAGACTTATTTGAAAAATCCAGCCCATCATGGAGAAACAGGTGGCTAAGTAAAAATAGAGAATGCAAAAAGATTTGGATGGGAACACAACTTCAATTGAAAATCAATCATGTGTTTTGTCGAGTTGCAAGAAGAGAGATTAGCCAAATTCTTGGAAAATGAGAAAAAATGCAGCCATACCTTCCAAAAGGCTTAAATTTTTAAAGATACCAAATCCCAAGAAGGGAACTTGGCCATCAAATAGCTATATGCTTACAACTTGCAAGGCAGTGGTTGAAGATCTGAAAGCTTTCAATGATCCTTTTGTATATTAACAGTTAGAATTTTGAAGTTAATCATAGGTCATATAGAAACCTTTAAAAATATAGACATTAGAACCCTAAAGTAAACAAGATTCAATTCACCTTGAGATGCACTTCTTTTTTTTCTAAGCAAGACCTCAGATAGAATCTGTTTGATGGCATATTACAGTAGAATCATATTCATGGGTAGCCACTATGTACAGATATTTAAGGATGGCTTTGATTATGGATCCTTTGAAAGAGATTTAGAGATTTTTGTCAGACTATATTTAGTAATGAAAGGCAGAACAATATCATATGAAGCACTCTATACAAACTATATAAAGAACGTTATAATTGATAAATTTGTAGCAGCAATATGATGGCCAATAAGATCTTTTTTTATGGTCAATGATTTGAACGTTACAGAGTGCAAGAGTCATGATTCGGTGACTCACATATACTAGAGAAAAAGGAAAAATTTATCAGATCCATCAACCAATTTTGTCATGGATGACAAAAGGCAAGGAGAGGGAGAATGTTGGAAAGCACTTTTTTGTAAAGGAGAAATTTGAAAACATTATATTATAGTAGAATAGAATATCCCAAATTCTGTGAAAATGAGGAAGAGCCTTCCTCATAGATAGTTGTAACTTATATATTTTTTGTAGAATTTTAGAGCTCTAAAGTTAGTTGATTTTTTGAATAGAAACTTTGAAAGAACTATTTTAAGTGTGAAAATGGACACTTAAAAATGTATTTTTTCAATCATGACTCATTTGTAAGGAGATCTTGTATTTTTGGAGTTAATGAGAGCTTGACAGTTCTTCCTTCTTACAATTCTTTTCATCAATCTTTAATGGTGATTTCAAGTGGATTATGTAAGTATTTTTCATGGATTTATCTTTGTGATCAGTAGTTCTTTGAATGTTTCATGCTCCTATGGAATCTAATCCTATCTTTTAGCCTCCATTAATCAATCAAAGCACTATTTCTTAATGTTTGTGTGAATCTCTCATAATTTTTATTCTCTTGTCACACATTTACAGGTACTAAAAGTTGAATTTTACTTGACCATTTCTTTATTATGAAAAATAGCGCACTTTAGGATATTTTTCCTCTTCACCTTCACAATATCCTCCAATCTTATCAACTAGTATTTGCAACAAAGAATCTATCACAAAATTATTCTTATCAAGACTTTGATTCTTCTCAACACTTTTGACATATGATTTCATTTGAGGATTCTACTTCATGAGTTCTTTTAAAGTCATCTTGCGTTAAATTTTCACTTCAATTCTATGGCTAACGGTACATCCATTTAATGGTCTTGTCTTTTTTCTTGTTCATTACTAGGCCAACCACCATAAGTGATGGCCATGCCATCTGATTTGGCCAAGGAATTGTAAAACATTTTTGGGTGACTTTAGGGAAGGAATCTGTAAGATTACTTGGACTTTATCAGGGTCAACCTAAATGCCACATTGCAAGATAATATGTCTCAAAAGTTTACCACAAGAAACAGAAAAGATAAATTTACTAGGATTTGAACATAGTTTGTAATTTCGACATTTAAGGAAACAGAGCCATAGATGCAACAAATGTTTGTTTGTAGTGCCAGAGACTGAGAAATCATCCAAATATACTTGCATAAAACTTGTCAGGTAAGGAGAAAAAATCTCTTGCATGGAGCACTGAAATGTGCTTGGGACATTCCAAATCCCAAACCACATAACCATGCATGCATACACTCCCCAATTGGTCATACAAATTGTCTTAGGGATATCGACTTCAGCCATCCAAACTTGATTGTAGCCACTATATCCATCTAAGAAAGAATACATTTCACATCCGATGACTTCACCAAGCATACTATCTAAAAGGGAAAAGGAAAAGGATCAAAGATGGTAGAAGCATTCAATTTTCGGTTATCTACATAAATGCATAACTAATTATTCTTCTTGGGAACTATAACAATTGGAGATATCCACTCAGCATGTTCGACTAGGACTATGAACCCAACCTAAAGTAAATGATCTAGTTCTTCTTTAACATGCTTAGCATAGTGCGAGTTCATACAATAACTCTATTGTTAAGTTGGGTAAGCGTCTGGTTTCAAGTCCACTTAGTGTTGATAAATCATAGGGTCGAGGCCCTTCATATCTTTATAGTCCCAAGCAAAAAGGTCTATGAATTCAATATGTAAGGCTAGCAATTCCCGTTTGAAAGATTCTTTCAAGCTAGCTTTAATCTTAATAGTTCATGGATTGACATCATCACCTAAGTTACATATGATGAGTTGGTCTTTAGGCACATAAGTTTGTGGGCTAAGATTATTGTCCATCTCCTGATGTAAATACTTCAGAAGGTTTGCAAGATCCAGTAAATCGTTGAGTATCAATTCGGCATCTTCCTTGGTAGGTTGCATAGTGCAAGAAGCGGGGAACCATTGATCCAAAGCATGTTGTAAATTGATTGTGCCCAAGGAAAGTAAACCCTGATTGGCCAAGAGGAAAGCATTTTCTTCATCATCTGACAAATCATCCAACATATGGACTGGTTCAACAACGTAGGGTCTTGCATGTTGTTCACAGGGTTTAATTACATCAAGAGCCATAGTATATTTCCTATTATTACACTTAAAAATCAATTCATGGGATGACCAATCTTACAGGACTTTAGCCTATTTTAACCAGGGACGACCAAATAGTAAATTGTAATCTAAACTAGACTCAAGCATATCTAAGACCACAAATGTCATGTGGAAGACTACATCTTGCAATGTGATGGGAATATTTCTTATTAAACCCACCGGGTGGACATGAGACTAATCATCCATTCTAACAGAGAATTTCACCGGTCCAATCTTATTCCAGCCTAATTTCTTACACAAGGCTACAGTGGTCATATTAACACCGAATCTGTTGGGAATGATGGATGGTGTTGGAACTCAAGGTCAAGCATAAAACATGGAAGCACATCAAAGAAGTGGACATAGAAGAAGAGAGAGCAAGTAGGGAGCTCCAAGAAGTGTATGTCAAATTTTCAGAAGAATCCCCTACAAAAATAGTGATTTTCATCACTAAAAACCATTGTAAATACTATTATCTATTTTTATAACAAGCCAAGGAGTCCTCGAGCTTGAGGAGTATTAGAAGTACCATCGTACCAATTTTCATAATTTTTAGACTTCGTTTGAGCCCTCAAATAAGCCCTGGAACCTAATTTTCAACTAGGCCGGACACTAGGTCAAGACAGGGCCAAAACTACTCAAAAAAACTATAAAATGAGCTAGAGAGCTCATTTTTGAGGTTAGCTTGTTAGAGAATAGAGCTTTTTTAAGAGAACTCTTATGCAATCGAAGCTTTCCATTGTTCCTCTCTTTGATCTTATCTTGTGCGCGTGTGTGTGTATGTGTGTGCATGTTTGTGTGCTTTCACTCACTCACTTGTGCCTTCACTTGCTCGTGGTCTTCATACCGGTCCTCACGTCTCCGCGGATTGACAAGTAAAGGAGGTGGTGCTTACGCTTGAGCTACACCAAATTTTGGCGCCGTTGCCGGGGAGAGAGCTTCGAGGACGAGCGTTGTGATGGTAAGATCGTAGATTTGCGACGTTGGAAGGTAAAAAAACTGTCATTTTTGTTCATTTTCTGATTTTTCTTCTTCATCTTCTTCATCATCATCATCTCCACCTTCTTCCATCTTCTTCTTCATAGAAATTTCTTGTTTTTTAGTGCATTTTCACCATTTTTATACCATTTTTCATGCATTATTGTGTGGGAAGGAGTTAGGAAGTGCAAGGGAGAACAAGCACCTGTGTTTTTCATGATTTTCTGCTCATGCGGAGCTCGCCATTGCTCGGTGCTCAAAAATTCGAAGTTCCCGCCAAAAAACGCGATTCTGTGATGAAAATCGCGATTCTGTGAAAATTCAAATTTTTTTGAAAATCACGATTTTCTGTTTCCCGCCTAAAAGCTTGCTGAAAGAATCACGATTCTGTGGTCATTCTCAGATTCGCGATTCTGTGGTTGTGCTCAAAATCGCGATTCTCACAAATCACGATTTTTCAGCCAAACACGATGCTATGAGAACACGATTCTCTAAAACACGATTTTGTGAAAACACGATTCTCGGAGATAAATTCGCGATTTTCACGTCAAAAAACACGATTCTGAGAACCACGATTTTGTGAAAAACACGATTTTGTGAAAACACGATTTTCTGAGACAAAATCGCGATTCTCTAAAACACGATTCTGTGCTCAAAATCGCGATTTTCAAAAACACGATTCTCTACTCAAAATCGCGATTCTCACAAATCACGTTTTTTAGCAAAAACACGATTTTGTGAAATCACGATTTTGTGAAAACACGATTTTGTGAAATCACGATTTTGTGAAAACACGATTCTCTGCTCAAAATCGTGATTCTCACAAATCACAATTTTCAGCAAAAACACGATTCTGTGAAAACACGATTTTGTGAAATCACGATTTTGTGAAAACACGATTCTCTGCTCAAAATCGCAATTCTCACAAATCATGATTTTCAGCAAAAACATGATTCTGTGAGCCACGATTTTGTGAAAACACGATTCTCTGCTCAAAATCGCGATTCTCACCAATCACGATTTTCAATAAAAACACAATTTTGTGAAAAAGGCGATTCTGTGAAAACACAATTTTTTGCTCAAAATCGCAATTTTCAAAAAACACGATTCTCTACTCAAAATCGCGATTTTCAAAACACGATTTTGTGAAAACACGATTCTCAAGGTACAAAATGCGATTCTCTTGAAGTTCACAAAATCGCGGTTCTCTTGAAGTTCACAAATCTTGAAGTTCACAAAATCGCGATTTTTTCCAAAAGGTCCTGTTTGCCTGTTTTGACCCCAGGAGCCTGATTTGACATAACTTTTTCATCCAAAGTCCATTTTTTGAGCTCTATAGCTCGTTGGAAAGCTCGTTTCAGATAGGATATTTTGAAGTTGACCCTCAGGTGGCACCAAGAACCCAAGGGGACTCCAAAGGATTTGTGAACCATACCAAGGGGAAATTTTGGACTCTTAGCCAAAGCTTATGAACCTGAGATCTTGTAGACACCTAGGAAAGGATAGACAAAGCATTAGATCTTCTCAGTCCAGTGTCAACCACACAGCTAAGTCTTGGGCACAACAACTAAGTGGTCATCCTTACGGACTAAGTTCAGACACAAGTGACTCAGAAATGTCTTTTAGCATGGGGAAACATGCAGGTGGCTCAGGGACTGCCCATCTACAAACACCAGAAGCTCCCTATAAGACGCAGTTGGAATATATTCAGACCAACCGATTAGGTGCTCGCATCTATGAGGATGGCCTAAGGCGATCAGTGGTCCAACTCAAAAATCCAGATCAATCCTTTGGACTTGAACACCCGGTGGTCAAGTTCGAAGAGGGTTCATACATTGATAAGGAAGGAACCATGTATGTGGTTACCAACCAACCAGATAGGACCGATGAGTTTGGAAATATCATTCATGAGAATGAGATAGGAGACCTAGAACAAGGAAATGTAGGACAAGGACCCCAGACTCCTAGAGGCAAGTCAGTTTTGACCAGAGTGATCACTCCAGACTGGATCCCTCAAGACAACAAAAGCATAGAACTATTCTTGAATAGAGAAACAGAGGAAGCCTTTTGGAGATTCAAGCCAAATCAACCTAGCCAATTGGGCATAGTCATCATCTACGAGTTCAAGGATCCAGAGATACCAGGCAAAGTTGTCTACCTAGATAACACATCAAAGAAGATGTTCTTGGTAACAGAACACGATAGACATGCATATACTTGGAAGAGTGAATTGATTTTCCCTCCACCAAGATCCAATGTTTCCCATGGCCTCCAAGGAGTAGGATCATCCCAAGCTCATGAAGCCCAGAGAGAAAGAAATAGAGAGAGGCCTGAGGTAAGTTTTGCACACACCGTGGGCAAGAATAGGCCAGGATTTGAAAATGAAAGACCTGAAAGAGAGAGACATCAAGCACATAGGCAACAAAGAGATGAACAGGATTTTCCATTACCTAGACCTCGAGAGCACCCAAGAACCCTTAGACCCACTCAAGTGATCAAGGCAATGAAGAATTATTTTGACGAGTTAGGAGATCCTTATGATGTCTTAAGGGCTGTTGGTGGATTCTTAGACAAGAAGGAGTTTGAGGGTTTGTAGGAGAAAAGGGAAGAAACAAGAAGAGATAATACACCTGGAAGCTTCTGCCGATTGATTACAGTAAGAAAATTACAATGTTTGAAGTACAAGACAAGCCAATACCTCTCTGTGCACAATTACACAGAGTGCCCAATTACAAAATACCCAATATCCCAAAGTCTTCTTGCTGCCCGCCTCCTCTGCACCAGACCTCCACCTGCTTCAAGCTTATCCTTGTGCACACCTTGCACCAAGCTTCCACAAAGGGGAGGAGTGAATACCTTCTGACAGCACGCACCCACTGCAATGTGACCTTGAGATACTTGGGGGGACTAGCTTAGCACTCTCTGCACAATCCCTTAGGCACTCCCTATGCACTCCTTCACTTCCACTTCTCTGCGTCGCACACTGGTGACTCTTGCACTTCTTCCTCTTGCTCCCCTAGACTATGCTCTCTTGCTTACTCTAAGATTGGTCCAAGAATGGCCCTTGCCTTGATGTGAGTGTGCCGATCACGTACGCTCCTAACTGCAATGGGATCTTGGTGCTCACTTTGATGTGATTGTCTTCACAAGTGGCAGCCAACGACTCACTGTTTTGTCCTGTAGTGACTTTAGACTAAAACCAAAAATTTTAATGGGAGGGTCATTCTTTCACCTGTGCGTACACTTTGCCGCTTCACATACCTTCATGTTCCCTTTTTAAGTCTTCACTTTTGCACATAAGAGGGGGTTCACCTGAACCTTCCAAAACACTTTAAAACACACTTTGACCTTTAGGGAAATTAGAGAAAATACCTTTGCAACCTGCAACCCATTTTCTCCAATTTACCCTTTGTGGACAATTCATTGTGCACTACCTGTGCACTTTGACACCTGCACTTACGCACTTTGACTTTGCACCTGTTGACTTTGACCTTGACCTTGATGACTTTGACCAGTTGACTTTGACTATAGTTGACTTTGACCAACATGACTTTTATGGGCTCAACAGTTGCCCACCACCTAATGTGCTCTCCCTCCCAGAGAGCTACAACCAAACTTTGAACATAGAGGACACCATGAGAATAGAGCTACAACAACTTGAAGAGAACATCTGAGCAGCAACCAATTCCACTAGAACAAGCACCAGAAAAGAACGAGAAGTGGGATTTTGTTATGGAAAAGCAAAAGAGGGGCAAGGGGAGGTTAGAATGGAATGGGAAGGGAGGGCTGAGGGTATGAAGATGGATGGGGCACGGAGGGTGAAGGATGTGGCTGGGCAGATTGGTAAAGGGAGGGGTTGGAAGTAGGAATGAGGGCCTGGAGGGGGGCTAAAATGATCAAATTGGAGGGCTACAGAGGGTACAGATGGAATATTATTAAACATAAGGAAAGATAAGGTGAGAATAGACCATGTGGACAATGTGGGTAATTAAAAACATGTGATAAATGTGTGCAAATAATGAGGGTTTGGACCAAAACTCATATAAAATGTGGGAATTCGGAAAAATAAAGCCAAAAACTGAGTTTAGAGGTGCCAAAAAACATGAAAATGACCCCATTTTTGTAAAAAACGGCCAACCGAGGCACGATCTAGAGCCAAAAGCTTTTAGCCATTAAAATTAAAAAAAATAATAAAAATTAAATTATATATATATAATAAAAATTTAAAAACGTGTTTTTTTTTTTTGAACGCCCAGATGAAGTAAAAACAAAATAAATAAAAGAAAAATATTATAAAAAAAACAAAAAAAATAAACAATAATAAATAAAAAAAGAAAAAAATAAAATTGGTTTGGGGGGGGGGGTTGGTCGGTGGTGGTCGGTGGGGGGGGGGGGGGGGGGGGGTTGGTCGGTGGTGGTCGGTGGGGGGGGGCCGGGGGGGGGGGGTTGGTCGGTGGGGGGTTTTTTTTTTTTTTTTGGCAGAAAGAGAAAACGCCCCCTATGGGGCCTCTTTTTTTTTTCTATATATATATATATATATATATATATATATATATATATATATATATATATATATATATATATATATATATATATATATATATATATATATATATATATATATATATATATATATATATATATATATATATATATATATATATATATATATATATATATATATATATATAATTGCCCCAAAAATCAAAGAAAATACATAAAAAATCCAGAAAAATTGCAAAAAAATTAAAAAAAAATTTCAAAAAAATTCTCAGAAATTTTGCTACAGGCCTAAGCTAGAATTTTGCAATCAAACCTACAGGGAGCTTCCTTTATGCCTCAAATTTGGCAAGAAAATGACATCAAAAAGGGATAAAAATGCCAGAAAAATGCTAGAAAAATTTCCAAAAATACCCAAAAGTTTTACTTTTGCAAAGGTTATGAAATGCCTTCTAGGTTTTCTAAAAACACCAGTAACAAGGATGAAATTGATAAAGAAAACTACCAAAACTGAGCAAAATGTGATGAGAAAGCTATGTACAACCTGGACAGATATGCAGTTCCAGGTGATCCATACTTCTTCAAGTGTGTTTAAGATAGGCTTTGAGCCTGGATATGTTGACCAGTGGCAAGGCCTCTCCTTTCAACGTCTCTAACTCCACAACACCCCAATTTAGCATTGTTTTGACTCTATAAGGTCCTTCCCAATGTGGAAGCCATTTTCCTCTCAGTTGTGTATGAAGATGAGGTCTATGGAGAAGAACTAACATGCCTGCTTCAATGTTTTTGTTCCACAGATGTCGATCATGTGCCTCCTTCCTCTTCATCTGAGTCTCTACCAATTGTTTCGTTGCTAGTAGACCAATCTCCTCCACTTTATGTAGTGCTCCGAGCCTCTGAGATACATCACAATCCTTCTTGCCCTGCATGAATGCTATCTTAGGTGAACCATGTAAAAATTCAAAGGGCTCAATGGGCAATATGCCATAAACTAGCTGGAATGGAGAATATCCTGTGGCCTCTTTGTAGGCTAACCTGTATGCCCACAGTGTACCTTGATAAATGCCCCATGAAGTGGGCTGCAACATACACTCCTTTCTTAACATTGAGATTAAAACCTTATTTGTCGACTCAGCCTGTCCATTGGCTCTTGGATAGTAAGCACAAGAGGTCCTATGTAGAATTCTATACCTGTTGAAAATTTCCTGCAGGACCTTATTGACAAAATGTGTACCTTGATCTGTACAAATTTCAAGTGGGCATCCAAACCTGCAAATGATGCTACTATAAATGAAATCGGCAACAATTTGGGCAGTGCAATCGGGGGAGGCAATAGCTTCAGCCCACTTTGTCGCATAATCTGTAGCTATCAAGAGATATTTTTCTCTTTTTGGAATTGCGGGAGGGTAGATGGGCCCTATAAAATCTAGCCCCCACTTCTCAAATGGTTGCCAGGAAGTGGAAACAACCAAGGGGTTATGCCTCTGCTTTGTTGGCTTAGGTCCACACCTCTGGCAAATGTCACATGCCTTTCCCCATTCATCTGCATCCCTAAATAGTGTAGGCCACCATAGACCAGCATCCAGTATCCTCTGACTCATAATATGCCCTGGAAGGTGCCCACCACCTGTCCCTTCATGTGCAGAGCGAAGGACTTCCCTCACTTCTTCTTCTTCCAAACACTTCTTGAACCTGTCATCCTTGCCCTGTCTATACAATTTATCTTCAATGAAGGTATATGGTCTACTCTTGATTAGCAGTCTCTTCTTTTGTACAACACTAGCCTTTTCTGGATACAACCCAGTTTTAATGAAATTTTTGATGTCATGATACCAACCTTGAGCTTGTACAGCAAACAGATGAGCATCTAGAAAGTCATCATTGATTCCACTAGTTTGATTCATCATATTGATTCTGGATAGGTGATCCGCCATAACATTTTCTTTACCTGGTTTATGGACTACAGAAAAATCAAACTCTTGGAACAACAATAACCACCTCCATATTCTACCAGTGGCTTGTGGTTTATTGAGTAGGTATTTTAGTGGTTGGTGATCTGTTATAATAATAAATTTTACTCCCAGTAAGTAATGACGGAATTTTTGGACAGCAAAGACCATTGCTAGGGCTTCCCTTTCTGTAGTACTGTAATTCCTTTCAACCTTTGTCAAGATTCTACTGGCATATTGAATTGGTCTGTCCACTTTAAATTCTTCACTGGGTTGGGTCAAAACTGCCCCCACTGCATAGGCACTGGCATCTACATGTATATGAAAGATTTTTGACCACTCAGGTGTGAACAAAATAGGAGCAGACACTAACCTTGACCGTAATGTTTGATATGCTTTTTCCTCCTCTTCTTCCCATTTAAAAGGTACTTCCTTACCTGTAAGTCTAGCCAGAGGTCTGGCTATCTCTGCATACATTTTTATAAACCTTCTATGGTATCCAGTATGCCCCAAGAAACTCTGAATCTCTTTAGGGGATTTAGGTTTAGGCAACTTTAATATAGAAATGATTTTGTTAGGATCTGGGGCCATACCTTTAGCCGACACCACATGTCCTAAGAGAGTTCCTTCTGTCACAAGGAAATGACATTTGTTTGGATTGAGCTTTAACTTAGTCTCCCTGCATCTTTTGAAAACATTCTACAGCTGCCTCAAGTGGTGGTCCAAACAATCTAGAGGAGTTTCTTTGTGAGATCCTGAAAACGAAGAGAAGCCATCCATGAAGATTCTAAGTGATTCCAGCAATAGGGGGCCAAAAATGAGATTGACCGTTCTGTTAAAGGTGGCTGGAGCATTTCTGAGCCCAAACGGCATTTTTACATACACATATGTTCCCCAAGGTGTGATAAAAGCACTCTTTTCACAATCCTCTGGATGTATTGATATTTGGTTATAGCCACTGAATCCATCCATAAAGCTATATAATGCATGCCCATCCACTTCTTCAATGACCTGTTCTGCAAAAGGCATTGGGAAACCATCTGGAATGGTCACCTTGTTGAGTGCTCTAAAGTCAACACAAATTTTGATTTTATTAGTATTCTTCTTTGGTACTATAACCATAGGTGAGAGCCACTCTGAGTGTTCAACAGGAATGATGATTCCTGCATCCTCCATCTTTTGGATTTCCACATAGACAGCTTCAGCATATTTTGGATTAAGTCTATAACTCTTTCCTCTTATGGGTTTGGCTCCATCAACCAAAGGGATTCTGTGCTCTCCATAAGTTGCAGGCACTCCTTCTAAGTCTTTATAATGCCAGGCAAAAACATCTATATACTGGGTCAAGAATGATTTTACCTTTTCAAGGAGCCCTGGGTGGCTCCACAACCAAGTGGCCACCAAAACTGGCCGATTATTGTCTTGAGTGCCTAATTGTATTTCTTGGACAGGATTTCTCTCTACCATATTATCTTCGTGTGCATCTGCTTCCTTGTCTTCTTCTACTAGCTTTTCGTGCATTGCTTCATAAGCCGGTGTATATTGGACTTCAATGTGTTCCTCCTTGTCTTGCATCCATCCTGCAGGGATTTCTTGAATTGGGAAAGAACATTCTTCACTAGAATTTTTTACCTTGCCTTTAGCTTTAGAAACTTCTTTATCTGTGGTTGTCATATCCTCCTCCAAGTTGTATTTGAGGGGTGTCTTCCTGCCCCTTCTGTGGTCTATGATGGGCTCTCCCAATCCATCACCCTGGACTTTTTCCTTATCTTCATCATAACCTTCAGTCGTGCAAGAATTATTAAGAAAAATTCCAAAACAAGAGGAAGAGTTGCCTGCTTGGAGCCAATTTAGAATATCCTCTTCTTCCTCAAAATCTATTTGGGTTTGATCCTCCGATTCTGCTTCCATGCAAATGCCAACTGTTTGCATCATACTAGTGTTTCCTTGATTGTCTGGGCCCTCTTCTAAATGAATCTGTGTCAGCTCCTGCCCTTTCTTTTGTACCCACATAGTGTCCTTGCCCCAATCATGAATGACACTTGCATGCCTCAGCCATGGTCGTCCAATTAAGAGAGGAAATCCTCCTTCAACCTGGGGCAATCTTAAAACCACAAAATCCAGAATGAATAGATTACCTTGTACTTCAAGTGGAACTTTTGGGATCACTCCCAAGGGCCTTACTTTGCTCTGATCTACCAAAGTAACAGTGAAATTTGCAGGTCTTGAAGGGTGGAGTCCAATCTTTTTCATGGTATGTTCAAGCATCAAGTTAATGCCAGAACCACCATCCACAATAACTCCTTGAAATTCATGACCCTTGATTGATACTGTAAGCCGAGGACTTTTATAATCCGTAAGGGGTGCTTCCCCTACAATTTTTCCTTTATGTGAAACAGCCGTCTTTGCCACCAAACTTGTAGTGGAAGCTTCATCAATTATCTGCAATAATTCTGACCTGAATTTCCCATCCATCTTTATTAAATCAAAAATACTAACCTCCTTTTTCATGGACTTGAGTAGTTTTGAAGCCTCTGATTCCTTGAGATCATGGGCTCTAGTTGACTTATCAAGCTCCTCATGAGCCCTGTTGAAGGCATGCCCAATGGCATCACTGGTGCATATGAGACCTCCTTTTTGACTTGAATCTGCACCTGTGTTGACTTTATCTTCAGATGTTTCTCTATTTTGAATCCCCTCCTTAATCTTTGATTCTTGTCCTATGTCTGCTTGAGCTTTCCCCTTGCTTCTTGTTTGCACAGTCAAAGATTCTATTTCTGCTAATTGCACCACCCTGGTAGATGGTGATGGCTCATTGACCAGATCACGCACTTCTTCTTTGTGCACCGAAATCATTTGAATATGAGGCCCGGAGGAAGAGGCTTGATTCTTAGGACAACAATTTGTATAATGGTCTCTTGCATCAGGGCAGTTCCTGCAGGGAGGGGCATTTTCTGGTAGGGTGCACCTACTTTGATAATGCCCACATTCTCCACATCTGAAACAGATGATTGGCCTCCTAGGCCCATTTCCAAAGTTATTCCTCTGTCTAGGATTATAGTTGTTACCTTGATTTGGTGCAACAACCATCACATTTGCTGGTGTTGGGGGTCCTCCTTATGTCCAGTATGTCGTTGCAGGCATTCCTCTTGATTGGCATTCATGGGCCTCATGGCCAACCTTCATGCATAATTGACAAGTCACACTTAACAGAGGACATTCACTTACTATGTGACCTTGCTTGCTGCACATGGAACACCAAAGTCCACTCTTGATGCCACCTCCTTTGAGCTCCTGCAACTCCTGTCGTAGCTGAGCCAATTCCTCTGCCTGGGCCTCCTCCTGCTTTGGAGCTTTAGTGCTTCAATCTCTCTTCTCAACTGAGCAACAGCATTCTCTTCCTCTTTGTAGGGCTTATTTCTCTTTAAGCCCTTCAACTCTTTCCTTAGCTGTATCACTGGATCCTCCATTTCTGTACCATATGTTGGTTGGGAAGAGGTTGCTCCATACTGGTACCTTATCTGCTCCAAGCGTGTGGTTGTGCTGATGAACTCCTCTATGGAGGCTGTAGGTAGCACTAATTCCTTTATTTTGCATTGGGTGGCCACTGGTAGGGGCTTAGCCAACCATTTCTTGACAAAAAAATCGTGGGGTGGATCTGGCAATTTAGCCATTAGTGCTTTGGCCCGAGTCACAAACTCTGGGAACTTTTCTCCTGGACCTAATCTTAAATTTTCTAGCTCTTCTATGATAATCTCCGCAGTGTTGCCATGCTGGAACTGATTTTTAAAAGCATCTTTCATCACATCCCAAGTGGTAAAATGGTTTTCAGCAAACTGGCTGAACCACTTATCAGCTAATCCCTCTAATGTGGCAGGGAAGAGAATCAAAAAAGCATCCTCTCTACCCATTAGACCTCTAGTCTTACATAGTGCCAAAAACCTTCTAATGTGTTCATCTGGATCCTCCTGAGCTAGGCCTTTGAAAGAAGGAAACTTTATATTTAACCTAGAGAGTAAAGTTTCCAAGTCTACCTGACCCGCCATGCTCTTGACTGATGATGTTGAAGATAGTGGGCTGGAGGACCTCCTATCAACCTTCCTTCTTGTCTGCTTGCAGGTGACCCTCAATACTTGGGACCGGGTTGCGGTCATGAGCAGCTCATAGCCCACTGAATATGAGACACTTGATAAGAATATTTACCCTTTGTTTGATGAAGTAGCACTGTGGGTCTGTCGACACTTGATCTCTTCTATGCTTTGCACTTGGATTCTCCTAAGCTCAAATCTCCTTGGATATCCCACCGGGTGTGCCAAATTTTGTTGGTGGATTCTTAGACAAGAAGGAGTTTGAGCGTTTGTAGGAGAAAAGGGAAGAAACAAGAAGAGATAATACACCTGGAAGCTTATGCCGATTGATTACAGTAAGAAAATTACAATGTTTGAAGTACAAGACAAGCCAATACCTCTCTGTGCACAATTCCACAGAGTGCCCAATTACAAAATACCCAAAGTCTTCTTGCCGCCGGCCTCCTCTGCACCAGACCTCCACCTGCTTCAAGCTTATCCTTGTGCACACCTTGCACCAAGCTTCCACAAAGGGGAGGAGTGAATACCTTCTGTCGGCACGCGCCCACTGCAATGGGACCTTGAGATACTTGGGGGGACTAGCTTAGCACTCTCTGCACAATCCCTTAGGCACTCCCTATGCACTCCTTCACTTCCACTTCTCTGCGTCGCACACTGGTGACGCTTGCACTTCTTCCTCTTGCTCCCCTAGACTATGCTCTCTTGCTTACTCTAAGAATGTTCCAAGAATGGCCCTTGCCTTGATGTGAGTGTGCCGATCACGTACGCTCCTAACTGCAATGGTGTAGCTCAGTGATGAGTAGCACCTCCTTTAATGTCAATCCGGGAAGACGTGAGGATGGTATGAAGACCTCGAGCAAGTGGAGGCACAAGTGCGTGAGTGAGAAGCACACAAGCATGCACACACATACACACACACGCACACACACGGAAAGACAAAGAGTGAGAAGCAATGGAGTTCTTAGATTACTTTCAAAAATCTCTTACAAGTTAAAAATTAGGTTCCAGGGCCAATTTGAGGGCTTAAACGGAGTCTAAAAAATACGAAAATTGATATGTCGGTACTTCTAAGGCTCCTCAAGCTCAAGAACTCCTTGGCTTGCACAAAATGGAGCTACAAAAATATGAAACGGTATTTACAATGATTGTTAGTGATGAGAATCACTGTTATAAAGATGTTGATTTGGAAAAATTTGAAGGGCCTATCTGCCAAATTTGCGTCGACTGCTTTGTCTACTTACTCCTTCACCTCGCTCTGACTCTCTCCGCTGGCTTCCTTGTCTAGTCAGTCCTTGGGTGCCCATACTGCTCTCAACACCCCCCCCTCTCTCGCGTTTGTCGTCCCTGACAGACCCTTGTTGCTGGGAGTGTTGGATGTAATATTCACAACCTGAGTGGCAAGCTGATGTTCTTGTATGCGTAGTCCTCTGGCCAAGTCTGTCATCATACGATCCCAGTCAATTGGTCCTGGAATGTCCGGATGTGGCAGACGTAACTGATCTGCATGGATTGCTTGTTCTACTGCGAATAGGTGTAGCAAATGTGTGGGTCTGGGAATGAAAATATCCGAATGATATTCCTAGAATCCTGTAGAGAACATTTCCTCAAATGTCTGCTTGAAGCATGCGGGTAAGTACTTTATTCGTGCATGCCAAGCAAAGATTATAGTGACCGAGGGGGTCTGGCTCATGTCGTAGACTAAATCCTTGTTACCTTGAGAGAATCCAGGGGCAGAGATGTATGGAGCTTGTACATTCCGAAAGGTTTTGAAGACAATGGTCATGAGCTCGAATATCTTCATACACATTTTCGCTGCTATGTCGGGTACATTATTTAGACGTGTAGACCAGTGCCGAATTGTTGATATCATGTAGGCTACAGTTGGGGTCCCTCGAGGTGGAGCAAAATATGGATAGTTAACCCAAGCCGAGCATTCTTTATTGTTGCGTACCTTGATTGCAGATGCTTGCCAAGATCTGCGACGTACCACTGGGCAATAGCATGGATTATACTTGATATATAGTGGCATGGTTGCCCAGGTGCTCATCATCTCTGGGTAATCGGTTAGTAGACGTGCACGCCAATTAGGTTGGAAGATCGAGCCAGCACGTGCATCTGTCGGTAAATCCCCTAGCTCAAATTGAGTGGCGAATGTGGGCTCCTTCCCTGTATGTCTTTTGACTTCTGCATTATAATCATGTAGCAAGACAAAATAAGGCATGTATTGTGACTCTGATGTTGTGATTAACCGTTGATGGGATAGGTTTTGAAAGTAGGAGGACCGAAGGACAGTTTCTTCCAGATTTCTGAGAGATTGCATTTGCACGGCCACACGATCATCATGTGTCTTACCCACTTTCTTGACCCTTTTGACCCAATCTGGAACTTGAATTTCTAAAGTGTCTTGTCCTTCCTCTGTAGTTCGACCACCGGGTGTCGGCATCGGCTCATATGGATCTTCATAGCTGTCATCGACGGGGATTTCCACTACTGTTTCAGGTTCTGGTTCTTCAATGGGCGAGGGTGGCCTTTCATATGGTAAGAGGCGTGCTTGGAGTTCTGCCACCTGTTTCCGGAGGGTCTCTATTTCTTCTGTAGAGTGTTGCAAGATTTCCGGCTCCTGTTGAGCTGTGGGGACACTGGCTATCTGTTTCTTTAGATCTGCACATTCAGTCTCTAACTTTTCATATGACTCCAAGAAATTTGCATGCTCCTCAAGTAAGATGCGAATGTCTTCCGATGGGACTGCTCTATATTTGGTAGGGCTAATGGTTGCTCCTACAGTTCCTTCCATAGCCGCTTCAAAGTTGTCTTGGTTTTGTTGTTGAAGTCTCTTGTTCTCTTCTAATGTTGCTGCCATATGCTTCCTTAATAGCCCAATGTTGCGTCTGAGTGTAGCATTAGATATCATTTGCGCTTGGAGCACTGTTTCTAATTCCTTGACTGCTTGGTCATCCACTGTTGATGTCTTTGATTCCAGTTCGGAGTGAGCCTGCTGTAAGGTGGTATGCTCGGTTAGGAGCGTTTGGTAGTCAGCTTCAAGAGTGGTGACCCTAGCTTGCAGACATTGAGATTCTGCCTGGAGGGCCGTAGTGCGTTCTTCCAATTGGTGGTATTCTTGTTGTAGTTGATGTGCACACTGAAGTAAGGTGTTGAACGTGCTATTTACATTATGAGATGCAAGGGGAAAAGTTTGAAGTGCAGGGGAGGTGGGATTGGGTAGGGGGGTAGTGAATGTTGTGTGTGCCAATGATGTGAGTGGTGAGGTGGGGGGTAAGGGAGGGGGAGATGGTGGAATCGTGGGGAGAGGTGCTGTCGTTGGTGAAATGTCCATTGGGTTAGACAAAGTGGTGTGTACAGGGGCTACCATGTAGGTGGGTATGGTAGGTGAAGTGAGTGTGGTGTTCGTGTAAATTGATGTCGTTGCGAACATCAGGGAAATGTGCCTCTGAAACATTGGAGAGCGGATGATCTGCTCCACAAAGGACGGGTATTGGGGTGGTGAGGTCAGGTTGAAAGAGGGGTAGGGGCCAGATGGGAAGTGAGGGTCATGGAATGGAGGTGCCCGTAGTGGGGAATAGGCTGGGAAACACAGGGTGCCTTCGGTGGGTGCTGGGTTTCCAACTACACTTGGAATTATGGGATGGCCAGTCATGGGTTCGGAGGATAGAAGGGATGAAGTGTACAAGGGATTGGTGACGAAGGAGAAGAGGGTGTCTTGTGAGGTGGGTTCTCGAAATGAGAATGATTTGAATGAGGATGGGTTATAAGTGAAGGTAGAGGTGATGACTGTCGTTTCTTCCATGGTGGGAGGTGGTGGTGGGGATGGAGAAGGTGGTGATGGAGGATGCTGGGGTGAGATGGGTGATGTCTGAACGAAGGTTTCAGCAGAGAGGTCAGTGGTGGTTATGGGGGTAGCTGTGGTTTCAATGGGTGCTTCTTGTTCTGTGACGGGTATCCTGATAGTCTTACCTGCTCGTGGTAATGTGTCAACTCTGTGTTTGTCATACCTCACGAATTGGCGGATTGCAGTGTGGACAGCCTCCGGAACTCCTAAAGATTCTGACACTAATTTGAGGGTGTCAATGAAATGTTGGTCCACCCCCTCATCTGATAGCATTTCTTGCATCAAAGCTTGACCTGATACAAGAGAGAGTTGATGCCTTTCTTGTACTGCTTTGATTGTGTCGTATAACCTTCGTAGTTGAGCTGTATATGCTAGTGCACCTACAAGTTCTGGCACTTCTTGTTGCTCCTCTTGATGCTCTTGATCATAATCCTCCTCATCTTCCTCCTGTTCTTCATCTCCGTCATCCTCTTCATCCACTTCAACTGGTGTGACAGGTGCTTGGGAGGTTGTGGCCTGCGTTTGCACGTTTTCCGCTTGTTGTGCCTCTTCTGCCTCCAGCTCTACATCTTGTAATAATTGTTTGAAATCTTCATTAGTGAGTTCTTCCAAAGGTGCACCACTGGGAAATTCAAGATCGGTTGGGATAGGAGGGAATATCAAGGTGGAACCATCGGTGTTGCGTCTTGGAAGTCGGAGTGTGAATGGTCGGACTCTTCGGGGTGGAGGGGTGACATCTGGTGTTAGGGTGGTTCCACGTGGTTGAGCACACGGGACTTGGACAGTGCCTCTCATCTTCTTAGAAGGGGGTCCAGTGGATGTCCTGCCTCTAAACTGCTCTACACGATTCCACATTAAGGCCCGTTGAATAGGGATGTCATAAGCCAAACAACTATAAATGATTCTCGTCAGAGCACAGAAACCATATAAAACCTGTTTCCGCGGCCATCGTTTGTGAGCTAGGTGTATCTGATCTATTATCCAGTGCGGTAAGTTGATGGTGAGGCTCTGTGTCTCTGCCAGATACAAACTAAACCAAATCTTTTTGGGAGGCATGGTGAATCTATCTTGTGCAGGAAAAGCAAAGTGTTGCATGCACATGTGAAGGTGTATTGCAATATTAGGCGTCATGGATACCATGTCCTTGAGTTTGGTGAGACTTCGATTCTTCATGTAATCCGGTACTACGGTTTCCTTTTCTGTAGGAATATGCATTCCGCGCATATCTAGAGCCTCTCTCACCAAGTTGTTTGATAGCCTGAACCTCTTGAGCTCATTCCCCTTTGTCAGAGATGGAATCACAAATGAGCTTGCACCTTTTGGGTTCTGGTTTGGAGTCAAGGTGTTGATGAGATAGTAGCATCGCATGAAGTCAGACTTTGGGAGCCATGCACTGAAATATGCATTCAATCCTGCCTTTTCCCATATCGAATGTAGACCTTCTGCATTTTGTAATTTCTCGAATTCTCTTGTAAAGAAATGGTATCTGCCTTGCTTCCCATTGAAGTCCAACTCTGATTCCCATAGGTACGTTCCTTCACCCAAGGGTCCTGCCACCTCAGTAAACCAGTGGGAAGTCTTTCCTACGGGCATGGTGTGGCCACGCGGAGGGTCCGCAATAGGTATGATTTTGATGGCCTGCAATTCTTTTGGTCTTTCATTTGTCTCAGGCAAAACGGGTAAACTGTCTAAGTCCACCACTTGCGGGCTCGTTTCTGTGTGAGAGCTAGTTCCTGCTGCCTCAGCCATGTTGAAAACTTCGCAGCTGGTTCTGTGAGAATATATGAATAAATGTTAACATTGCAATGGACACAAAAATGACACGGTGTCCCCTGTTACAACATTAACTTAAAGTTCGGGAGTGGTTAGGGGTTAATAAGTGCTCGGTGCTAGTGTGTGTAGTTAGGAATTGGGTAGACCTACGAGCTAAGCGGAATGATGTGAAGTGAGAGTGAAGCGGTTAGTAGGTGGTCATGGATTTACAATTGGGGTCCGGGGGTTTGTTACAAGTCTTGGGCTGCCAAATGTAGTGGATGGGTTTTGCTCTTGGTTCCGTAGAGACTCTCGAGAGCTTTATAGGTGTGTCAGCTTGAAAATGAGGCCTTTTAGGGACCCATTTACAAGTGATTCTTTACAAGTGATTCTATTCGTGCTCATGGGCCTTGGTGTGTTCCTGAGTGTTGAAAACGAGTGGATGCCGGCTGTGCGAGTGAATGGATCATGCTGTGTAGGGTGTGTTCTTGGTGTAGCTATTTGAGCCCGCAAACAAGCCTTAGGCACCCAAATTTGTCTTGATTGTGGGCTGGCCTTCATCGACTTCTTGGGCACCCAAATAGACTTCACGTTAGCAGATGAGCTTCTGAAAGAATTCTTATTAGTATCGTGTTGTTGGTTACTAATAAGAGGCTTTGCCCGTGCGGTTGGCTTGAGTGCAACCGGGTGTTCGCCTTTCCGCACCCACACTTGTTTCACTTGCTGAGACATTTTGCTGCGCAGGTACTTTTGATCTCCGACATAGGTATTACTCTGCTTCTTCTGCCTTTGATCCACCTTTGGTTGCCGCCTCCCTCTGGCCTTTGGAAAAGAAGGGAGTTTCGTTGCATCCCTGACTCCTTTTTTACAACCATCATTCCTCTGCAACACATAGTTTTGGACAAGAACAGCATGGTCATCTTCATGTGTACTCCTGGAAGGACCAGGAGTGTGTGCCTTTCCTAGTTCCTTGAGTGCTCCATTATCTAACTCTACTGTAATTCGACTATGATTGACCCATACCTGAAGAAGTCCACTTCTTAGGTTTAAGTTGATTTCTTGGTCATAGATCCAGTCTTGACCCAAGACAAGGGGTTTAGTGAGGTCCTCATCTTGACACACTAGTACTTTAACTGACATTGCCTCATCATGAATATAGAGGGGAAGTTCCACCTCGCCCATGCAAGGGGTTTCCACGCCTCCCAATCCTATGAGATATGCTTCCATAGGATTGACAGTTAATTGCAACTCTTGACAGTAAGACAATTTAACAGCACTAGTGACTGCACCTGAGTCAATCAAGGCTCTTACAGTCCTTGCACTCTGTCCTTGCCCTATATCTAAGGTTATGAAAGGACGTCGATCAGTTATCCTATGTGAGCTAACACCTGAAACTTCAGACATAGCCACGTCATATCCTTGATCTGCATATGCATCTTGCCTAGGGTGCTCTCTACCTTGTCTTCTTAATTTCACTCTCCGTATGCGCTCTAGGGCTTCTGCTTGAGCTTCTTCTCGAATTCGCTTTTCTTCCTCTTTGCGTTTCTTAGCAGTGTTGAGTCGACTTAGCATTTCCTCTGTGAGAGGTTCCTGATACAACTTGACTCTGCATCCGCTAATATAGTTTGGGAGAACATCACCCTCTAAAGTGGCTAGTTGTACTGCTCCACTCGTGGAGATCCTATTGATGATCATAGGTCCGTAGCCTCTCTTCTCCAGTTTCCTTGCATGTTGCTTCAATGTGTAGACTAAAACTAAGTCGCCTGCCTTTAAACCTTTATCCTTAACGTGGGCATCAAAGTATGCCTTCTGTCGTTTCTTAGCTGCATATATCCCTGCAGCTGCTCTCAGTCTTGTTTCTCCTAATCGTTCAAGGTCAAAAAGTCTAGAGGAGAGTTCATGACCCGTCCATTCATGCTCTTGTGCCACTTTCAATGTAGGTATCAAAAAGTCTAAAGGTAGCACAACATTTTGACCAAACACCATTTGAAAGGGAGTGGCTTGGAGTACCGTTTTGTAGGCAACTTGGTATGCCCAAACAGCATGGTGTAGCTGTTTGTCCCAATCAGAGCGTTTATTGTTCACTAATTTCGTCAATACATTGCATAAGATCTTGTTGGTGCTCTCAGCCTGGCCATTTGCTTGAGGGTGATAGGGGGCAGACTTCTTATGAACTACCAAGAATTCTTGGAGCAGATTTTCAATCACTTCATTCAAGAAGTGAGTGCCTCTATCACTAACTAGCTCTATGGGTAGCCCGTATCTAGTGAACACATTCTCAAATAAAAACTTAGCTGTTGTTTGAGCATCGTTCTTCGTTGTGGCTTTTACCTCTACCCACTTAGTTAGATAGTCTGTTGCAACAATGATGTATTCTGCATGAGAACCCTTAGCTGGGGGATTAATAGGACCTACGAAGTCTATTCCCCACTTAGAGAATGCACGTCCACCCATCATGGGTTTCAGTGGCATCTCATCTTTGCGTATAGGATACTGAGTTCGCTGACAGACATCACACCGTTTCACATAGGTATGTGCATCCATGTGAAGGGTCGGCCACCAGAAGCCTGCAAATAGTATTGCCTTGATCACCCGATCTGGTCCAAAGTGTCCTCCTGCTACACCTTGGTGAGCAGTTTCCAAGATCTTGAGATACTCGCTCTCATGGACACATAGTCTCAAGTAACCGTCTTTACCACGTTTGTATAGATTATCGCCAATGAGAGAGTAATCCTGGGCCTCTTGTTCTAAACTCCTTTTCCTTGCCAGAGTCATGTCTGGAGGGAATGTTTTTGTCCTCAGGAAGGATACTAGTGGTTCACTCCAATCTGGCACTATGGACACTTGATAAAGAGTGGCATGTTCCACAGGTGGTTTAGTGCAGCAGATTGGGCATTCCTTGCACAACCTTTGGACATCAGCTTCCATAGTTGGCCAATGTACTCCGAGTCTCCTTAGCATCTGTAAGGTTCGTTGCTTTGAGTAGTGTTGCTCTAATGCACCTACATGTGCTAAATGCAACCATTTATTGTACTCGTCCTCTTCCACACAACAAGCCAAGATTCCTTGATCCGTGTGCTTGTACATGCTTCCTGCCATGATGTGGTACTTTTGGGCTTTCACAACCTCTCTATTCCGTGTGTTTACTACTGGATGGTTAGGCCCATATGTTAACACTGGCACTAATGGCTTAGTCCACTGCGGTACAACTTCCAAATTAAACAAGTAAGCATCAGGAAGGTCATCTGACACTCCTTGTGGGGCTTCTCCAGATGTGAGCCTAGAGAGATGATCTGCTCTCAAATGAGTCCTACCTTTCCTTACCACAATCTCAAAATCATATTCCATTAGCAAAAGAAACCATCTTACTAATCTTCCTGTATTGCATGGCTTGTTTACGAGATATAACAATGCTTGATGGTCAATAAAAAATTTAAACTTGTTTGCAAGCAAATAGTGTCTAAATTTCTTAACTGCATATACCATGCCTAAGCCTTCTCTCTCCGTAGTAGTGTAATTTTGTTCAGCTGCATTCAATTGTCTACTAGCGTAGGCAATTGGAAGATCCATATTACCTTCACCAGTAGGTTGTGCAAGCACACATCCAATGGCATAATTGGACGCATCCACATGAACATGGAAAGGCTTATTCCAATCCGGTGTGGTTAAGATTGGTGCTGAACATAATCACTGTTTAAGCTCATTGAAGGAATTCTCACATTCCTCAGTCCACTCAAAGTTTGTCAGGAGTCCGTACATGGGCTTTGCAATGACAGCATACATGTGAATGAACCGGCGGTAGTAACCACAATGTCCCATGAAAGCTTGTACTTCCTTGACATTCCTTGGCCTAGGTAGCTCTGCTATGGCTCTCACTTTCTCTTCCTCAGTAGATATGCCATTCTTTGACACTATGTGCCCTAGAATCTTGCCTTGCCTGACCATGAAAACACATTTTTCTGGGTTTAGGCAGACTTGATATTCTCTACATTTGTCAAAGATTTGTCTGAGTTCAGGAATATGGGTTTGTCTAATGTTGGAATGAGCACAAAGATCATCAAAATAGACTTCTAAGTTCTTCCTCAGGAACTCTTTAAATACATGGCACATTAGTCTCTGGAAGGTGGCTGGTGCATTGGTAAGCCCGAATGGCATTACTCTAAAGGCAAATATGCCCCATTCAGTGGCAAAAGCTGTCTTATGCTGATCTTCTGGAGCTATGGCTACTTGATTGTAGCCCGAAAATCCATCGAGGAAGCTATACACTTCCTTGCCTGCTACTCTTTCTAAGAGATGTTCTGTGATGGGAAGCGGATAGTTATCTCGAATTGTGGCTGCATTGACCTTCTTCAAGTTAATGCATACACGCAGCTTGCCATTCTTCTTGGGCACCACTATGATGGGGGATACCCACTCAGTGTGCTCAATTTCATAGATAAATCCAGCTTCAACCAGTCTATCTATCTCCTCTTTGATCTTAGCAGCGTAATTATCGTTATATGTATAGGGCTTTTGCTTAGAGGGTTTAGCATCTGAGGTCATGGGGATAGTGTGTGAGCATATGTCAGGGTCAACACCTTTCAAATCCTTGTAAATCCAAGCGAATACATCTCTGTATTCTCTTAGCAAGGCAATTAACGCATGCTCTTCTTCCTCTGTTAGGTCATGGCCTATGTACGTGCATCTCTCCTCTCCTTCTTCGAGGGCCACTACTATTTTCTTGGTGGTTTCTTTGTTATCATAGGCCTCTCCTGATTGTGCCTCTCGTTTCGGCATTCTGATCATGACTCTCCTGTCATCTATCTCATACTTCTTAAAATTTTCTGGGACCTCAAACAAAGATTCTTCCTCTCTGGTGAGACTTCTCTCTTCTTTCGTTTCTTCCCTTCTTCCTTCGGGGTCACATGTGTTGCTAATCTTACATCATTTGTAAGCTCTCCATGCCTCTGGGGTTGAAATTCTACTTCATGGAAGTATTCTTCATCTGATGCAAATGGTGGGTCCATAATGATTGACTCTAGATCGGAGTCACTTGCATCCTCAAATGCATCAGGGCTAGGTTCGCATTCTTCTAGAACTGCCTCTCCCATGATTGGCTCTATGGAGAAGACTGAAATGTCATAGCCATCCTCATCACAGTGAGGTGTCCATTGTTCCTCATTGATGGCTACATCCATGGTTGCTAAAATTTCTGCCCAGCCGTGAGGTTCAAATTCTTCGTCTGGAAAAACTATAGGTTGGGTCTTGGATTGATCTATGGGTTTCTTTTGCACCTACCTCTCTGGCTTTTTCTCTCTTCTCTTCGTCTACTGCTACTTTGCACATCCATAAGTGGGTGTCTTCATGCATCCAAGAGGATCCTGATCCTAGGGAATGCACAGATTCCGTATCATCTTTGGCTCTATGGATAGGGTTCCATTGGATGGGAGGGACATCTCTATGAGAGTAATCTTTGAGATTCACTTTGGTCGTAACACCTAGGTGCTGTAGGTACAAAGAATTAGTTCCCCAATCCTGTACCACTTGCAACTGTCGCATAAAGGGTCGTCCCAAGATCATTTCATAGGCATGGTTCTTGCTAAAATCACATATGGCAAAGGTATGCTCGAACTCGACACCACAGGTGGTGAGAGTTATTCCTTCTAGCAATCCTAAGGGTCTCTCAATATGACCATCGGCCATCTGCAATTTCATTCTCGTTGGCCTGAGTGCTGGCTTGCCCCAACGCTTCCATAGGGAAGTGGTGGCAATTGCAACTCCTGCACCTGAGTCCAAAATTGCCTTGGTGGTGTACTCTTGGTAGGTAATGGGAAGATAGGTGTTCCCTTCTTCACCTTGACACATATCTCCTATCTTATCCAAGGGTATCTCTGGCACTGTCCTATGTGATCCTACCTGGGAACTAGGTTTTGCTATCTCTGGTACTTGTTTGGCGACATGTTTCCATAATTCAGGTCTAACCTTGAGTAGCTCTTCTAACTTGAGATTGCACTGCACTTTAGTGTTTTTCACTACCTCTGTGTTCCTAGGTAAGACTGAGTCCTCATTTCGTACCATGACCGTGGGTGCTCTCATACAAGTAGACTTAGCTTCCCATGGGCCTGTGAAGTGGGGTAATTCTTGTAGAGAGTTAGACTCAAAGTCTAGTCTGTCCTGAGAGTGGGTGCTCTCCTGCTCCTCATAAATGGATGGGATGTCTTGTGGGAATTGGTCGTGTGCATCATCCACAAGTTCAATAGGAGGAGGGACTTCACTCTCTTTAGCCCATTTGTCTTCTTGAATCTCGCGTAGGAATTCTGGTGTGAACCGATTCATAGAAGATGATGTGTCTGGCTCCGTAGAGTTAGGCACATAGGCTTCAGGCACATAGGCTTCCTGAGCAGGAATGCTTAATCTTTCACTTGCCTTGTCCTTGTGTTGAGAGGCGGGTTCCTTTTCTGATTGTGCAATCAGCTTCTCTATTCTTTCTAACAGTCCATCAAAATGCAACTGTGTCTTCGCTGAACTAGAGATGTTAAATAGGCGACTGGCCTCAAACATGGTCTGAGCCAATTCCACCATCTTAGCACAAATTTTGGTTCGTTCTAACTCTAGTTCTGCTCTTGGGTAACACTTTTCATGATCAGTTACATTTGGCCCTTCTTGGATTCTGGCCTGATATGCTTTAAGCATCATATTAAGGTCTTCGGGAGTGGGATCAGCTAATACTGATCCTGCTTGGGGTGGTGGGTGGGTCACGTGGGGTGTATTAGCGGGTGGAAGGATGGAGGGTGATGGGGATGGGGATGGTAGTGGTGGGAATGTGCGAGAGTGCGGTTGAGATTTGATCTCTATGATTTTGGCCTTGGTTTCTCGTAGACTTTCCTCAAGTTCACTCATCTTCTTTGCCCATTGCCTTTTCATACGTTCACGGCTATCTCTCCAAGCTCTAGTCCTCTTCTTTGTCATGCTCTCCGCTTCACTAACATCTGGGCTCTTCTCCTGGTTTACCCCTGGGTTTTGCTGCAATGCTTGAGCTCTAGTGATCACTTGCACGGGTGTAGTGGAAGTGACACTTCCTGTGGAATCTACCACTAACCCAATAACGTTAATAGGAGTGATTTTTGGCATATTATTAGGGTTCTTAGGGCAATCCCGTAAGAGATGCTCCTTTCCACAGTCTTGGCAAAAACCCTGGATCGTTACTAACTGGGGTTGTGTCAGTGTAGGCATAGGGCAATCACGAATGAGATGATCTCCTTGACATCTGTAGCATGGTCCTCTAGAGAATGGAGGTCTTACCTGCCTAGGTTGAGGCCTAGGGTTGGGGTTTGTATACATGAGGTTTGTGTGATCTGACTCCCAACTGGGTTCACTCGGTTCTTCACTATAGTAGGACTCACCATGTTCAGGAGATTGCATGTAGTAAGCATGGGGACTATCGACATGTGTAGAATCAAAGCTATGGTCATTGGGGTCACTTTCAGAAAGCAGTGGTGTTACAGGGACTATAGCTCTATTCAGGTTTTCTTCTGCAACAGCATACTTTACCGGAATCACATTAGCCGGAGCTGGGGGTTGTTGTGCTAGCACAGGCTGAGGCCTTTGTTGGTTTTGATAGGGTTGGTAGGTTTGTTGAGGCCTAGCATACTGTTGAGGTGGGTACTGGTTCTGGTACCTTCCTTGTTGAGGGTATGGCTGTGGGTACGTCTGCCTAACGGTTTGCTTATTGTAGGGGCAATCTTGCGCGGTGTGATTGGTGTACCTTCGTTCTATAGTGCAGTACTGGCTACTAGGATTAACTTGGGGTTGGGCCATAATGGGACATACATTCGCCATGTGGTCGCCACCACAAGTATAGCACCTTTTCACAGGGGCAAACCTTGGGATTTGTTTGCTAGTTACACCTAATTTCTGAGCTACTTTCTCTGCAAGTTCCTCGATTGATGTGGATTGCATGGAAGAGAGGTTAGAGGCACTATCCGAATCTTTGTATATCTTGGAAAGCTCTAACTCCTCCCCTAGGTTATCCTCGATGTCAATGCACATGCGCACACACTCTTCTATGGACCTAGGGTCCTTCAAGTACACATAAGATCTCAATTTAGTACTTAGCAATCCATCCAGGAATAAAGCCACTTGCTTAGCTGGTGTGGGTAGCTCCGAAACAGGGCATCTTTCTAAGTATTGCCTAAATCTTCTTCCTGCAAGTCTCACGGTTTCTTGAGGGGTTTGCTTGAAGCTGTAAATCAGCGAGGAGGTATTATGCCTTATGCCACTCTTAGAGAATTCAATAATGAAAGCCTCTAGGAGTTGGTCTATGCTCCTGAACTGCCTCTCATTTAGTGGCTGAAACCATGTCAGGGCAGTGTTCCTAAGGGTCAGACCAAAGGCATTGTACTGCGTGAATAGATCCTCCACTTGTTCAACTCTCAGGACTTGCCTAAACTCAGCCACATGATCGTATGGATCTCCCGTGCCATCGAAGTAGTTCTTCATGGACTTAACTAGCTGAGTCGGTCTCAAAGTCCTTGTGTGCTCTCTAGGTCGTGGTAGAGGGAACTCATCCGCATTTCTTTGATTCCTGTGAGCTCTAAGCATCTCAGGTTCTACTCTATTTGTTTCTGTCCTCGTTCTTTCTCTGCCCCTGGGTTGGCAAAGCTTACTTCTGGTCTATCTCTACTTCTATCTCTTTGCATTCCATGAGCTTGGGATGTTCCAGCTCCAGGGTGACCATAGGATACATTCGATCTTGGTTGGGGGAAAACGAATTCACCCTTCCAAGTGTAAGCATGCCTATCATTTTCTGTCACCACAAAGATTCTCTCCGAAGCGTGATCTAAGTAGGTCACTCTACCTGGGCTATCAGGATCCTTAAACTCATAGATCATGATTGTTCCTATATCAATTGGCCAATCAGGTTTGTACCTCCAAAAGGCTTCGTTAGTCTCTCGATTGAGGAGCAAATCTATGCTCTTATTATCCTGGGGAATCCACTTCGGTGTGATAATCCTAGTGAGAACCCATTTACCTCGAGGGGTTCTAGGTTCTGCACCCATGTTTCCTTGCTCCAGGTCACCTAAGTCTGCTTCGGGGATCACATTTCCAAATTCGTCCGTCCTATCTGGGTGACTGGTGACTACGTATATGGTTCCTTCTTTGTCCAAGTATGCTCCGTTTTCGAACTTGACAGCTGGGTGCTCTAGTCCAATGGATTGATCAGGATTCTTAATCGGTACCACAGATCTTCCTAGGCTGTCCTCATAGATGCTGGCACCTAATCGGTTGGTCCTAAGGTATTCCAACTGCGTTTTGTAAGGGCCTTCTACCCTGTGCAGGTATGGCATTCCTGAACTGCCTATAGGTCTCTCCATACCTTGAGACATCTCGGATTCACTAGTCTCAGAACTAGGGTAGTATGAGTGGTGACTCAACTGCTGGGCCCAAGACCTAGCAATGTGGTTGACACTAGCCTCAGAAGACCTAAGGCTTTGTCTATCCCTTACTAGATGTCGTCCTGATCTAAGGTTCATATGCCTATTTAAGTAGCCCAATTTTTTGCCCAGAGTACAACCTCGTTGCCGATCAATTGGTATCAGTCACTTGATTCTTTTTTAGTGTGTTATCATGTTTATGATCTTGTCTGATATTGCGTCGTCAGGAATACTTGAGTAGTTTTCGTACTTGGAGTTGATCGTTCCACGTTAGGTTCTTTTCCTTTATGTTATCGACAGTACAGAGATTAGGTTTTTAACTTGAACTTGAGTTTTTAGGTAGTCTTCAACTTGATAACTGCCTATCGTCGCCCTGACTTACTTCTAGCACTATTCGTACTTAACCTGAGCTAGAAAATGACAGAGGGAGTTGAGAGTATTCCAACCTTGAGTTCCTTTCCTTGTGTTGATGCCCTAGTATGCTCAGGACGTGTGTTCCCAAGCTTGCACTTACACTTGCTTAGAACGCCTTTCGATGCTCTCAATAGATCTGTAAAGTTCCAAAGTTAGCTTTAATATTTAATTTCCAAAGACAGAACCAATGATTCTCATTCCTGTAGCACAAATACTAATTTGCATAGTGAATTTTAGGAAAACAATACTTCAGACCCCTGACTTTGACCCCCTGGGTATGGTCAACTTAAAAATACCCTATCTAATATTCCTGATCTTAATTTAACTGTAACCAGTCGATGTTTTTGTTGTACTCCCCACGAGCTTTCCAACAAAACAAAAATCACGGCAAACGGATTTCGTATGAGAAAGTTATGACCGTTCAGGGTTCTAGGGTTAAGACAGGGTTCAAACAGGATCACTGTGCAACAGGTTTTCCCCAAGTTGTTTTCCTAAGGCCTCCTTATGTGCTCTAGAGTAAAATGTTTATGCCCAAAATTAGCCCAACTCTTCAATTAAAAAACCCTAAAAAATTTGGCTAAAATTGGCTGTCAATCGCGATCGACAGGGCTGTCAATCGCGATGGACAGGGCTGTCAATCGCGATGGACAGAGTGTCAATCAATCGCGATGGACAGGAGTCAGTCAATCGCAATGGACAGGGGTTCAGTCAATCGCGATGGACAGGCAATTGATCGCGATGGACAGGGGTTCAGTCAATCGCGATGGACAGGCAATCAATCGCGATGGACAGGGGTTCAGTCAATCGCGATGGACAGGCAGTCGATCGCGATGGACATGCAGTCGATCGCGATGGACAGGGGTTCAGTCAATCGCGATGGACAGGCAGTCGATCGCGATGGACAGGGGTTCAGTCAATCGCGATGGACAGGCAGTCGATCGCGATGGACAGGGGTTAAGTCAATCGCGATGGACAGGCAGTCGATCGCGATGGACAGGGGTTCAGTCAATCGCGATGGACAGAGCTGTCAATCGCGATGGACTGAAATTTTGCAAAATTTTCAAAAATTTTTGTGGAAATGTGATGTGCAGGGTCTCTAGTCCACTGTGGTGCACTCAGATTTACCAAAAGGTGAAAATTTCTGTCAATCGCGATCGACAGGAGTCGGCGACTGCGAGACAGTTCTGCACATTTCCGTACCTGCGCGACGTGCTGGAGGAGATGATGCTGCTGAAACCTGCAAGAAACTCCAAAAGCATGCAGAAAATAGCACACAACAGTTCGCTCTCTCGCTCTCTCTCACAAGTGAAATGAGGGAAATGAGGTGGAGAAGGTGATATAATCAAAAAACTGAAATTTTCGCGATGATGGAAGTGGAGGTGGAAGATGGTGATGATGATGATGGTGATGATGGTGGTAAGGTAAGAAAGAGAAAAATAGGAAAAGTAGAGAAATTACCTACAACGCCAACGTCTCCAATCTACGTCTTACCATCACACGCTCGTCCTCAAAGCTCGATCCCCGGCAACGGCGCCAAAATTTGGTGTAGCTCAGTGATGAGTAGCACCTCCTTTAATGTCAATCCGGGAAGACGTGAGGATGGTATGAAGACCTCGAGCAAGTGGAGGCACAAGTGCGTGAGTGAGAAGCACACAAGCATGCACACACATACACACACACGCGCACACACGGCAAGACAAAGAGTGAGAAGCAATGGAGTTCTTAGATTACTTTCAAAAAGCTCTTACAAGTTCATTTCAGTTACAAGCTAACCTCAAAAATGAGCTCTCTAGCTCTTTTTATAGTTTTTGACTAGGTTTTGGCCCTGTCCAGACCTAGTGTCCGGCCTAGTTAAAAATTAGGTTCCAGGGCCAATTTGAGGGCTTAAACGGAGTCTAAAAAATACGAAAATTGATATGTAGGTACTTCTAAGGCTCCTCAAGCTCAAGGACTCCTTGGATTGCACAAAATGGAGCTACAAAGATATGAAATGGTATTTACAATGATTGTTAGTGATAAGAATCACTGTTATAAAGATGTCGATTTGGAAAAATTTGAAGGGCCTATCTGCCAGATTTGCGTCGACTGCTTTGTCTACTTACTCCTTCACCTCGCTCTGACTCTCTCGGCTGGCTTCCTTGTCTAGTCAGTCCTTGGGTGCCCATACTGCTCTCAACAGGTACTTCTAAGGCTCCTCAAGCTCAAGGACTCCTTGGCTTGCACAAAATGGAGCTACAAAAATATGAAATGGTATTTACAATGATTGTTAGTGATAAGAATCACTGTTATAAAGATGTTGATTTGGAAAATTTTGAAGGGCCTATCTGCCAGATTTGCGTCGACTGCTTTGTCTACTTACTCCTTCACCTCGCTCTGACTCTCTCCGTTGGCTTCCTTGTCTAGTCAGTCCTTGGGTGCCCATACTGCTTACTCTAAGATTGGTCCAAGAATGGCCCTTGCCTTGATGTGAGTGTGCCGATCACGTATGCTCCTAACTGCAATGGGATCTTGGTGCTCACTTTGATGTCCCAAGATTGTCTTCACAAGTGGCAGCCAACGACTCACTGTTTTGTCCTGTAGTGACTTTAGACTAAAACCAAAAATTTTAATGGGGGGGCCATTCTTTCACCTGTGCGTACACTTTGCCGCTTCACATACCTTCATGTTCCCTTTTTAAGTCTTCACTTTTGCACATAAGAGGGGGTTCACCTGAACCTTCCAAAACACTTTAAAACACACTTTGACCTTTAGGGAAATTAGAGAAAATACCTCTGCAACCTGCAACCCATTTTCTCCAATTTACCCTTTGTGGACAATTCATTGTGCACTACCTGTGCACTTTGACACCTGCACTTACGCACTTTGACTTTGCACCTGTTGACTTTGACCTTGACCTTGTTGACTTTGACCCGTTGACTTTGCCTGCAGTTGACTTTGACCAACATGACTTTTATGGGCTCAACAAGGGCACTGCCTTGACTTGGTTTCAACCACTGAGTAGTCGCAACTATCGCGATATAGGTCAATTGCTAGACGAATTCATTGTAGAATTTTCCAAGAGTGGTATCAGGCATAACACATCATCTTTGATCCACACCTTCAAGCAGACACCCCAAGAAACAGTGCGGCTAGCAGGTAGAAGGTTCAGACAATACCTAGAAAGATGCCCTGCCCTTGAGTTACCCACACCAGCCAAACAAGTGGCTTTGTTCTTAGATGGCTTACTGAGCACAAAGTTAAGATCATATGTGTATTTGAAAGAGCCTAGATCCATCGAAGAGTGTGTGCAGACGTGCATTGACATAGAAGATAACTTGGGAGAAGAATTAGGATTGTCCAAACTCTATAAGGATTCTGATAGTTCTACTAGTCATACTTCGAAAATCTCCACGGAAATAGATGAGATAGCAGAGCAAGTTGCCAAGAAGCTAGGAGTCCAAAATAGACAAACACAGAGAGTCACCCCATTGAATCGGTGTTATACTTGCGGAGGCGACCACATGGCTAATGTATGCCCAATGCACAACCAGAACATGAGAGAAAGGAATACCCCATACTGCACTATTGAAAGGAAGTACACAAACCATACGGCTCAAGATTGTCCCTACAATAGGCAGGCTGTTAGACAGAATTATCAGCAACCTTACCCACAAGGTAGGTATCAGAACCAATACCAACAGCCATATTATAGACCACAACAGCAATATCAGGCACCATATAGGCCACAACCAGTCTTGGGAAACCAACCACCAGCTCCTACCAATGCAATTCCAGTTAAGTATGCAGTGGCAGAAGAGAACCTTAATAGAGCATTGGTGCCAGTGACCCCACTGATCTCAGAGAATGACTCTCATGCTCATAGTTCAGACTACTCCCATGAAGGTAGTCAACATGCTTATTACATAGAGTCACTTGAACATAGTGAGATTTATCCGTATCAATGTGAGGCACCACCTATGGAACAAAATTGGGAGCCTGAATACTCCAATGTCATGTACACAAATGCTAACCCTAGGCCCCAATTGAGACAAGTAAGACCACAAGCCCCTAGAGGACCATGTTTTAGATGTCAGGGTGACCATTTCCTTCGTGATTGTCCCCATCCACCATCCGTGAGTCATATCACAATACAAGCTTTTTGTCCTGAATGTGGCAAAGACCATCTTCCCAGAGATTGTCCAAGAAACCCCTCTAGTGCACCCAAGATTACACCCATTAATGTGGTAGGCTTAGTAGCGGATTCAAGTTCAAGTAGCAGTAATGTGGCACCTGTACAGGCAGTTACTAGGGCACAAGCATTAAAACAAGATAAACCAACAGAACAATCAGAGTCGAGTGAATCAGGAGAGCCTAGTAAGAGGAAAACAAGAACATGGAAGGATACCAGAGAAAAGGCCAATCATAAGTGGAATAAAAAGTTATCGGAACTAGAAGAAAGCTTGAAAGACACAAAAACAAAAATAGAAGAAATTGCATCTCAAAACCCCTCGCATGCCAAAACTCCATCCACTCCACCTCATCCCACCCCACCACCCATTGTAAATAGACCGCAACCAGGTTCTGTTCTTGCAGATCCAACCCAGAAGGCTTGGACATGATGTTCAAGGCCTACCAGGCTCGACTTCAAGAAGGGCCTACAGCTGCAAATCTAGACAAGAGTTACCCTAGAGCGGACTTAGAGATTGAACGGATGAAAATGTGCATGAAAATGGTAGAACAAGCTCAAGCTATACTAGAGACTAGTCAAAAGTTCAATCAGACAAACTCTGTCAAACCAGATTTGCATTTCCAGGGCTTACTAGAAAGATTAGAGCAATTGGTAAACAAACCACAAGTTTCTTTACCTCCATAGGGTCAACCAGTTATCGAGAGAAGAAGCTCACCACCGATGGGAGCTTATGTTCCTAATTCCACGGATGCTGGAATACCTCCTTCAATTCAGGAGCACTCTCAAGAGTTCTTGCGGGAAATACAAGAGGAGAAATGGGCCAAGGAGAACAGTAATTTCCCTCCTATTCGTGAGATTGATGATCTTCATGATCAATTTCCCCAAGACATCCATCTATTTACGGAGATGAAGCAGAACAACAAGAAGATGAAAGGTTAGATTTTGAATCTAATACCTTAGAGGAACTGCCTCAATTTCCAAGCCCATGGGAATCTGAATCTCTTCATATCAGAGCTCCCACAATACTGGTCAGACATGAAGACTCAGTGGTCCCAAGGAACACTGATGTCGTGAAGAACACTAAGGTTCAATGTCATCTCACTGTAGAAGAGCTTCTCAAAGCAAAACCCGAGCTATGGAATCATGTGAAGGATCAGGTTCCAGAACTTGATTTCAATATGCCAAAAGCAGGCTCTAAGCAAAAAGTGCTAGAGATACCTGTTGAAGCTCAAGGTCAAGGACAAAGCACGAAAGCGCATCAAGGAAGTGGACACACAAGAAGAAGGAGCTAGTAGGGAGCTCCAAGAAGCACCTGTCAAATGTTCAGATGAAATCCCTATAAAAATAGTGATTATTATCACTAAAAACCATTGTAAATACCATTTTTCATTTTTGTAACTCCATTTTGTTCAAGCCGAGGAGTCCTCAAGCTTGAGGAGTATTAGAACTACCATCCTACCGAGTTTCATAATTTTTAGACTCCGTTTGAGCCCCCAAATAAGCCCTGGAACCTATTTTTTAACTAGGCCGGACACTAGGTCTGGACAAGGCCAAAACCACTCAAAAACTATAAAAAGGGCTGGAGAGCTCATTTTTGAGGTTAGCTTGTTGTAGATTTCAGCTTTGTAAGAGAGCTCTTGTATAATCGAAGATCTTCCATTGTTCCACTCCTTGCTCTTACTTTGTGCGCGTGTGTGTGTATGTGTGTGCATGCTTGTGTGCTTTCACTCACGCACTTGTGCAATCACTTGCTCACGGTCTTTGTTGAAGCTCAAAGTCAAGGACAAAGCATGGAAGCACATCAAAAGGTGGACACACAAGGAAAGGGAGCAATTAGGGAGCTCCAAGAAGTGTATGTCAAATTTTCAGAAGAATCCCCTACAAAAAGACTGATTTTCATCACTAAAAACCATTGTAAATACCATTATCCATTTTTAGTAACTCCATTTTGTTCAAGCCGAGGAGTCCTCGAGCTTGAGGAGTATTAGAAGTACCATCGTACCAATTTTCATATTTTTTAGATCTCGTTTGAGCCCTCAAATAAGCCCTGGAACCTAATTTTTAACTAGGCCGGACACTAGGTCTGAACAGGGCCAAAGCTAGTCAAAAACTATAAAAGGAGCTAGAGAGCTCATTTTTGAGTTTAGATTGCAATTGAAACGAACTTGTAAGAGCATTTTGAAAGTAATCTAAAAGCTCCATTGATTCTCACTCTTTGTCTTGCCGTGTGTGTGCGTGTGCGTGTATGTGTGTGCATGCTATTGTGCTTCTCACTCACGCACTTGTGCCGCCACTTGCTCGAGGTCTTCATACCATCCTCACGTCTTCCCGGATTGACATTAAAGGAGGTGCTACTCATCACTGAGCTACACCACATTTTGGCGCCGTTGCCGGGGATCGAGCTTTGAGGACGAGCGTGTGATGGTAAGACGTAGAGTTGACGCGTTGGAGTTGTAGGTATTTTCTTCACTCTCATCGATTTTCTTTTACTTTCTTCACCATCATCATCATCACCATCTCCCACGTCCATCTCCATCATCGCAAAAATTTCAGTTTTTTGACTATATCCCCACCTCCACCCCATTTCCCTCATTTCACTTGTGAGAGAGAGCGAGAGAGCGAACTTGCATGTGCTGTTTTGCATGTTTTCTGAGCTATTTTGCAGGTTTTTTGCTGTACCATCATCCCCAGCAGTGTGCGCAGGTACGACAGGCTCTGCACAGGTCCCGGGACGACAGCCTCTGTCTATCGCGACAGACAGAAAATCTTAACATTTTGTGAATGCATGTTTATCATTGTAACCTACACCTTGAGGGCACTCTAGATCACTAGAAGTTTTTCAAAAATTTGCATTTTTTCAGTCTATCGCGACAGACACTGTCTATCGCGACAGATACCGTCTATCGCGACAGACACCGTCTATCGCGACAGACAGAAATCCGCGACAGATACCGTCTATCGCGACAGACACCGTCTATCGCGACAGACCGAATTTCACGACAGATACCGTCTATCGCGACAGACACCGTCTATCGTGACAGACAGAAATCCGCGACAGATACCGTCTATCGCGACAGACCGAATTTCACGACAGACAGCGTCTATCGCGACAGACACCGTCTATCGCGACAGACAAAAATCCGCGACAGACACCGTCTATCGCGACAGACAGAAATCGACGATAGACACTGTCTATCGCAACAGACACCGTCTATCGCGACAGACAGCCCCCACGATAGATTGTGTCTATCGCGACAGACACCGTCTATCGCGATAGACAGGCATTTTCGGCAAAAAATTAAGGAGTGAATTTTTGGAAATTTAGGCTAAATTTTGGGCATATTTGCACTTTCATGTACTCATCTACTTACAAAGGCCTTAGAAAATGCATTAAAACCCCTGAAAGGTTCTGTTTGTCTAGTTAACCCCTAAACCCTGAACGGTCATAACTTTTTCATACGAAATCCATTTTCTGAGCTCTAGGGCTTGTCGGAAAGCTCGTGACATATACTACACGCCCTCAACTGTTTTTTATAAGAATAACGCGTTGATTTTCAGATAGGATATTTGGAAGTTGACACACTGAGGGGTAGGAACACCAAGGGAGCTCTAGAGTAAATTTCTAACAATGCAAAAGGGGGAACAAGGGTCATTAAAAAAAGTGTCTGAAATAAATTGTCTGTCAATTGAAAGGTCTACTTGGAGCTAATCTTGGGATTTATGCAGGCCTATTGAGAAGCAATTGAGAGTATCCAAGCAAGGGTGTGGCACACGCTTGAGAATCAACTTCTCGAGCACTAAAGAGCAAGGTTCGGCAAGAAAGGTCGGAATATTCTCAACTCCTCTTCGTCAATTCCTAGCCTAGGCTAAGAACGATTAGAAGTAGGAGTAAGTCAGGGCGACGATAGGCCACTATCAAGTTGAAGACTACCTAAAAACTCAAGTTCAAGCTAAAAACTTAATCTCTGTACTGTCGACAACATAAAGGAAAGAACCTAACGTGGAACGATCAACCTGAAAGTACGAAGAACATTCAAGCATTCCTGACGACGTAATAGCAGACAAGACTTTAAACACGAGGAATAACTAAAAAGAATCAAGTGACTGGTACCAATTGATCGGCAACGAGGTTGTACTCTGGGCAAAAATTTGGGCTAATCAGTTAGGCATATGAACCTTAGATCAGGACGACACCTAGTAAGAGAGAGACAAAGCCTTAGGTCTTCAGAGGCTAGTGTCAACCACACTGCTAGGTCCTGGGCCCAGCAGTTGAGCCACCACTCGAACTACCCTCGCTCTGAGACCAGTGAGTCAGAGATGTCTCAAGGCATGGACAAACCTACGGGAAGTTCAGGAGTGCCCTACTTGTACAGGGTAGAAGGCCCTTACAAAACACAATTGGAGTACCTGAGGACCAACCGATTAGGTGCTAGCATCTATGAGGACGGCTTAGGAAGATCTGTGGTCCAGATTAAAAACCCTGATCAATCCATTGGACTAGAACACCCAGCTGTCAAGTTTGAAAATGGTGCATACCTGGACAAAGAAGGAACTATATATGTAGTCACTAGTCATCCTGATAGGACAGATGACTTTGGGAATGTAATCTCAGAAGCGGACTTAGGTGACCTGGAACAAGGGAACATGGGTGCGGAATCTAGAACCCCTCGAGGTAAATCAGTTCTCACTAGGATTATCACGCCTGAGTGGATCCCCCAAGATAACAAGTGCATAGATTTGCTTCTCAATCGAGAAACGGATGAAGCCTTCTGGAGGTATAAACCGGATCACCCAACTGACATAGGAACAATCATGATCTATGAGTTTAAGGATCCAGATAGCCCAGGTAGAGTGACCTACTTAGACCACACGTCAGAGAGGATTTTTGTGGTGACAGAAAATGATAGGCATGCTTACACTTGGAAGGGCGAATTCATTTTCCCCCAACCAAGATCAAATGTAGCCTATGGTCACCCTGGAGCTGGAACATCCCAGGCTCATGGTATGCAAAGAGACAGAAGTAAAGATAGACCAGAGGTAAGTTTTGCCAATCCAGTGGGCAGAGAAAGAACGAGAACGGAGACGAATAGGGTAGAACCTGAGATGCATAGAGCCCACAGGAACCAAAGAAATGTAGATGGATTCCCTCTGCCGAGGCCTAGAGAGCACACAAGAACTTTGAGACCCACCCAGCTAGTTAAGTCCATGAAGAATTACTTTGACGGCACAGGAGATCCCTATGATCATGTGGCAGAGTTCAAGCAAGTCTTGAGAGCTGAACAAGTGGAGGATCTGTTCACGCAGTACAATGCCTTCGGTCTAACCCTTAGGAACACAGCACTTACGTGGTTTCAGCCATTAGATGAACGCCAGTTCAGGAGCATAGATCAACTCCTAGAGGCATTCATTATAGAGTTCTCTAAGAGCCGCATAAGACACAACACCTCCTCACTGATTCACAGCTTCAAGCAAACCCCTCAAGAGACTGTGAGACTTGCAGGAAGAAGATTTAGACAATATCTTGAAAGGTGCCCTATTTCGGAGCTACCCACATCTGCTAAACAAGTAGCCTTATTTCTTGACGGATTGCTGAGCCCAAAATTGAGATCCTATGTGTATCTGAAAGACCCTAGGACTATAGAAGAATGTGTACGTATGTGCATTGACATTGAAGATAACCTAGGAGAAGAGCTAGAGTTGTCCAAAATTTACAAAGATTCAGATAGTGCATCTAGTCAATCTTCCACACAAGCCACATCAATTGAAGAACTTGCCGAAAAAGTAGCTCAGAAACTAGGTGTAACTAGCAAACAAATCCCAAGGTTTGCCCCGGTGAAAAGGTGCTATACATGCGGTGGTGACCATATGGCGAACGTCTGTCCCATTATGGCTCAACCCCAAGTAAACCCTAGTAGCCAGTACTGCACCATAGAACGGAGATACACCAATCACACCGCACAAGACTGCCCATACAACAAGCAGGCAGTTAGGCAACCCTATCCGCAACCCTACCAACAAGGCAGATACCAGAACCAAAATCCACCACCACAATATGCTAGACCCCAACAAACCTACCAACCACAGTATCAGGCCCAACAAAGGCCTCAGCCTGTGCTAGCACAACAACCCCCTGCCCCAGCTAATGTGATTCCGGTAAAGTATACGGCTGCAGAAGAGAACCTGAATAGAGCTATAGTCCCTGTAACATCCTTGATCTCTGAAAATGACCCAAGTGACCATAGCTTTGATTCTACCCATGTGGATAGCCCCCAGGCTTACTACATGCAGTCCCCAGAACATGGAGAGTCCTACTATGGTGAAGAGTCAAACGAACCTAGTTGGGAGTCAGATTACACGAACATCATGTATACAAACCCCAACCCTAGACCTCAACCTAGGCAAGTACGACCACCATTTCCTAGAGGACCGTGCTACAGATGCCAAGGAGATCACCTCATTCGTGATTGTCCCTTGCCTCCACCTACGCAAACCCAGTCGGTGACGATCCAAGGCTTCTGCCAAGATTGCGGAAAAGAGCATCTCTTACGAGATTGCCCAAAGAACCCCAATAGCATGCCAAAAATCACCCCTATCAACGTTGTTGGGTTAGTGGTAGACTCCTCAGGAAGCGTCACTTCCACTGCACCAGTACAGGTAGTCACTAGGGCTCAGGCATTGCAGCAAAACCAAGGGGTAGGCCAGGAAAAGAGCCTAGATGCTAGCGATACTGAGAGCCAAAATAAAAAGAGAACAAGAGCTTGGAAAGATAGCCGCGAACGCATGAAAAGGCAATGGGCAAAGAAGATGAGTGAACTTGAGGAAAGTCTACGAGAAACCAAGGCTAAAATCATAGAGATCACGTCTCAACCGCACTCTCACACATTCCCACCGCTACCATCCCCATCACCCTCCACCCCTCCACCCTCTAAGACAGCCCACGTAACCCACCCACCACCCCAAACAGGATCAGTCCTAGCTGACCCCACTCCCGAGGACCTTAACATGATGCTTAAAGCATATCAGGCCAGAATCCAAGAAGGGCCAAACGTCACGGATCATGACAAGTGCTATCCTAGAGCTGACCTAGAGATAGAAAGAACCAAACTATGCGCGAAAATGGTCGCATTGGCTCAGACTATGTATGAAGCCAGTCGCCTTTTCAATTACTCAGGCTCAGCCAAAACGCAATTACACTTGGATGGATTCCTAGAGAAGTTAGAGAGGATAATTGCAAGATCTGACAAGGAAGAAAAAAATCAAGACCAAGAAAAAGCAAGCAAAAACAGGAATCAGTCCCAATCAGAAGTGTATGTGGCCAATGCCCCTAAACCGGACAACTTCCCCTCCGTAGAAAGAATAGAGAGGCCAATAGCACAGCCAGAAAAGGAATCTACCCCTCAAAGAAAGGGAAGGGCAAGAGAACGGGTAAGCCAGCCTCTTCAGGAAGCCCGTGGGCCTCCTCAAGAAGCTTATCTTCCCCCCCAAAAGGCAGATGAGCCTCCCTCGAAAGCTCAAGTACCTCCACAGGTTGCCTACATTCCTTCTCAGGGAATGTGTGAGCCTGTTCGGAAAAGTAATAGAATAAGTAATCCTCCCCAAGAAGCTTGTGCTCCAGCCATTTGCGAGAACAAGGAGAGAGTCAACAATAGAATCAGCCCTCCTTCACAGGTTGCTTATGCGCCCAATTCTACGGAGCCAGACACTTCTTCTTCTATGAATCGGTTTGCACCAGACTTCCTACGAGAGATTCAAGAAGACAAATGGGATAACGAAAGCGAGGTCGCCCCTCCTTTTGAACTTGTGGACGATGCACACGACCAATTCCCACAAGACATCCCATCTATTTACGGGGAGCATGAGAGTGTTCAGTCTCACGAGAGATTAGACTTTGAGTCGAATTCCATACAAGAGCTACCCCACTTCACAGGCCCATGGGAAGCAAAGTCCACATGTATGAGAGCACCCACAGTCATGGTAAGGAACGACGACTCAGTCATTCCTAGGAACACAGAGGTAGTGAGGAACACTAATGTGCAGTGTAATCTCAAGTTAGAAGAGCTACTCAAGGTTAGACCTGAATTATGGAAACATGTAGCCAAACAAGTACCAGAGATAGCAAAACCTCGTTCCCGGGTAGGATCCCATAGGACAGTACCGGAAATTCCCTTGGATAAGATAGGAGATATGTGTGAAGGCGAAGAAGGGAACACCTACCTTCCCATCACCTATCAGGACTACACCACGAAGGCAATTTTGGACTCAGGTGCAGGAGTTGCAATTGCCACCACCTCCTTATGGAAGCGTTGGGGCAAGCCAGCACTCAGGCCGACGAGAATGAAATTGCAGATGGCCGATGGCCACATAGAGAGACCCCTAGGATTGCTAGAAGGAATAACTCTCACCACTTGTGGTGTCGAGTTTGAACATAGTTTTGCTATCTGTGACTTCAGTAAAAATCATGCCTATGAGATGATTTTGGGAAGGCCATTTATGCGACAATTGCAAGTGGTACAGGATTGGGGAACCAACTCCTTGTATCTGCAACACTTGGGTGTTACAACCAAAGTCAATCTCAAGGATTTTCCTCACAGAGACGTCCCTCCTATCCAATGGAATCCCATCCATAGAGCCAAAGATGACACAGAATCGGTGCATTCCATAGGGTCTGGATCCTCATGGATGCATGAAGACACCCACTTATGGATGTGCAAGGTAGCAGTAGAAGAAGAGAAGAGAGAGAAAGCCAGAGAGGTAGGTGCGAAAGAAACCCATAGATCAATCCAAGACCCAGCCTATGCACCTGTAGTTTTTCCAGACGAAGAATTTGAACCTCACGGTTGGGCAGAAATCTTAGCAACAATGGACGTAGCCATCAACGAAGAACAATGGACACCTCACTGTGATGAGGATGGCTATGATATTTCAGTCTTCTCCATAGAGCCAATCATGGGAGAGGCAGTTCTAGAAGAATGCGAACCTAGCCCTGATGCATTTGAGGATGCAAGTGACTCCGATCTAGAGTCAATCATTATGGACCCACCATTTGCATCAGATGAAGAATACTTCTATGAGGTAGAATTTCAAACCCAGAGGCATGGAGAGCTGACAAATGACGTAAGATTGGCAACACATGTGAGCCCGAAGGAAGAAGGGAAGAAACGAAAGAAGAGAGAAGCCTTACCAGAAGAGGAAGAATCTTTGTTTGAGGTCCCAGAAAATTTTAAGAAGTATGAGATAGATGACAGGAGAGTCATGATAAGAATGCCTAAACGAGAGGCACAATCAGGAGAGGCCTATGATAACAAAGAAACTACCAAGAAAATCGTAGTGGCCCTAGAAGAAGGAGAGGAGAGATGCACGTATATAGGCCATGACCTGACAGAAGAAGAAGAGCACGAATTGATTGCCTTGCTAAGAGAATACAGAGATGTATTCGCTTGGAGTTACAAGGATTTGAAAGGGGTTGACCCGGACATATGCTCGCACACCATCCCCATGACTTCAGATGCTAAACCCTCTAAGCAAAAGCCTTATACATATAACGATAATTACGCAGCTAAGATCAAAGAAGAGATAGATAGATTGGTCGAAGCTGGATTTATCTATGAAATTGAGCACACTGAATGGGTATCCCCCATCGTAGTGGTGCCCAAGAAGAATGGCAAGCTGCGTGTGTGCATTAACTTGAAAAAGGTTAATGCCGCCACGATTCGAGATAACTATCCGCTTCCCATCACAGAACATCTCTTAGAAAGAGTGGCAGGCAAGGAAGTGTACAGCTTCCTGGATGGATTTTCTGGCTACAATCAAGTAGCCATAGCTCCAGAGGATCAGCATAAGACAGCCTTTGCCACAGAATGGGGCATTTTTGCTTTTAGAGTAATGCCATTTGGGCTTACCAATGCACCAGCCACCTTCCAGAGGCTGATGTGCCATGTGTTTAAGGAGTTCCTGAGGAAGAGTTTAGAAGTCTACGTTGACGATCTCTGTGCTCATTCCAATGTTAGACAAACCCATATTCCTGAACTCAAACGAATCTTTGACAAATGTAGAGAATATCAAGTCTGCCTGAACCCCGAAAAGTGTGTTTTTATGGTCAGGCAAGGCAAGATCCTAGGACATATAGTGTCAAAGAATGGCATATCTACTGACGAAGAAAAAGTGAGAGCCATAGCGGAGTTACCTAGGCCAAAGAATGTCAAGGAAGTACAAGCTTTCATGGGGCATTGCGGTTATTATCGACGATTTATACACATGTATGCTGTCATTGCAAAGCCCATGTACGGACTTCTGACAAACTTTGAATGGACGGATGAATGCGAAAATTCCTTCCAAGAGCTTAAACGAAGATTATGTTCAGCACCAATCTTGACCACACTAGATTGGAGTAAGCCATTCCATGTTCATGTGGATGCATCCAATTATGCCATTGGATGTGTGCTCGCACAACCTACTGGTGAAGGTAATATGGATCTTCCAATTGCCTATGCCAGTAGACAATTGAATGCGGCTGAACAGAATTACACCACTACAGAGCGCGAAGGATTAGGCATGGTATATGCAGTTAAAAAATTTAGACACTATTTGCTTGCAAATAAGTTTAAATTTTTTACTGATCATCAGGCGTTGTTATATCTTGTAAACAAGCCATGCAATACAGGAAGATTAGTGAGATGGTTTCTCTTGCTAATGGAATACGATTTTGAGGTTGTGGTAAGGAAAGGTAGGACTCATTTGAGAGCCGATCATCTCTCTAGGCTCACATCGGGAGAAGCCCCACAAGGAGTGTCAGATGACCTTCCGGATGCTTACTTGTTTAATTTGGAAGTGGTGCCGCAGTGGGCCAAGCCATTGGTACCAGTATTGACATACGGGCCTAACCATCCTGTGGTAAACACACGGAACAGAGAGGTTGTAAAAGCCCAAAAATACCACATCATGGCAGGAAGCATGTACAAGCACACAGATCAAGGGATCTTGGCTTGTTGCGTAGAAGAGGATGAGTACGCTAAATGGTTGCAATTAGCACATGTAGGTGCACTAGAGCAACACCATTCAAAACAACGAACTTTACAGACTCTAAAGAGATTCGGAGTGCACTGGCCAACTATGGAAGCTGATGTCCAAAAGTTGTGCAAGGAATGCCCAATCTGTTGCACTAAACCACCAGTGGAACATGCCACTCTTTATCAAGTATCCATTGCACCAGATTGGAGTGAACCTCTAGTATCATTCTTGAGGACAAACACATTCCCTCCAGACATGACTCTGGCTAGGAAAAGGAGTTTAGAACAAGAAGCCTTGGATTACTCACTCATTGGTGATAATCTATACAAACGCGGTAAGGATGGTTACCTGAGACTGTGTGTCCATGAGAGTGAATATCTTAAGATCTTGGAAACTGCTCACCAAGGTGTAGCAGGAGGACACTTTGGACCAGATCGGGTAATCAAGGCAATACTATTTGCGGGCTTTTGGTGGCCTACACTTCACATGGATGCACATACCTATGTGAAACGGTGTGATGTCTGTCAGAGGACTCAGTATCCTATACGCAAAGATGAGATGCCACTGAAACCTATGATGGGTGGACGTGCATTCTCTAAGTGGGGAATAGACTTCGTAGGTCCTATTAATCCCCCAGCTAAGGGTTCTCATGCGGAATACATCATTGTGGCAACAGATTATCTCACCAAGTGGGTAGAGGTAAAAGCTACAACCAAGAACGATGCTCAAACAACTGCCAAATTCTTGTTTGAGAATGTATTCACGAGATATGGGCTACCTATAGAGCTTGTAAGCGATAGAGGCACTCATTTCTTGAACGAAGTGATTGAAAATCTGCTCCAAGAATTCTTGGTAATACACAAGAAGTCTGCCCCTTATCACCCTCAAGCTAATGGACAAGCTGAGAGCACTAATAAGATTTTATGCAATGTACTGACAAAATTGGTGAACACAAAACGCTCTGATTGGGACAAACAGCTGCACCATGCTGTTTGGGCATACCGAGTTGCCTACAAAACGGTACTCCAAGCCACCCCCTTTCAGATGGTATTCGGCCAAAACGCCGTGCTACCCTTGGACTTCCTGATTCCTACATTGAGAGTAGCACAAGAGTATGAATGGACAGGTCATGAACTCTCTTCTAGGATCTTTGACCTTGAACGATTAGGGGAAACAAGACTAAGAGCCGCTGCAGGAATATATGCCGCCAAGAAGAGACAGAAGGCATATTTCGATGCCCACGTGAAGGATAAAGGCTTGAAAGCAGGAGATCTAGTCCTAGTCTATACACTCAAACAACACGCGAGGAAGCTAGAAAAGAGAGGCTACGGACCTATGATCATCAATAGGATCTCCACAAGCGGAGCGGTACAATTGGCCACATTAGAGGGTGATGTTCTCCCAAATTATATTAGCGGTTGCAGAGTCAAGTTGTATCAGGAACCCCTCACGGAGGAAATGCTTAGCCGACTCAACACTGCTAAGAAACGCAAAGAGGAAGAAAAGCGAGTGCGAGAAGAAGCTCAAGCAGAAGCTTTAGAACGCATTAGAAGGATGAAATTACGTAGGCAAGGTAGAGAGCAGCCTAGGACAAATGACTATGCAGATCAAGGATATCATATGGCAATGTGTGAAGTCGCAGGAACCAGCTCACCTAGGATAACTGATCGACGTCCTTTCGTAACCCTAGATATAGGACAAGGAAAAAGTGCAAGGACTGTAAGAGCCTTGATTGACTCGGGCGCAGCCACTAGTGCTGTTAAGTTGTCTTACTGCCACGAGTTGCAGTTGACTGTCAATCCTGTGGAAGCATATCTCATAGGATTGGGAGGCGTGGAAACCCCTTGCATGGGCGAGGTGGAACTTCCCCTCTACATTCACGAGGAGGCAATGACCGTTAAAGTACTAGTGTGTCAAGATGAGGATCTCACTGAACCTCTCGTCTTGGGTCAGGATTGGATCTATGACCAAGCAGTCAATCTAAACCTAAGAAGTGGACTTCTCCAGGTTTGGGTCAATCGTAGTCGAGTTACAGTAGAATTAGACAATGGAGCACTCAAGGAACGAGGAAAGGCACAGACTCCTGGTTCATCCAGGAATACACATGAAGATGACCATGTTGTTCTTGTCCAAAACTATGTGTTGCAGAGGAATGATATTCGCAAAAAAGGAGTCAGAGATGCAAAGGAACTCCCTTCTTTTCCAAGGGCCAGAAGGAGGCAGCAACTAAGGGCAGATCAATCACTAAAGACTCCCCGGACGAGAGACCAAAAGAACGCGCGAAGCAGAACAACTCAATCGATGAAGCAGATATGGGTACGCAAAGGAGAGCAACCACCAACCTTGCCCCCACAAATTCCATCCATGCAAACCAACCAGGCCAGAAGACGAAGGAAGCAGCTCAGACAAGCTCAATCACAAGGTATCCAACAAGTTTGGGTGCCTAAGAAGTTAGCTGCAGCTCAACAAGGGCAATTACAGATGTGGGTACCTAAGAAGCTCCTACATCCACAACAACCTTTGTTCTCCCACATGCAAAAGGTTTCAATAACGAAGCCAAAAAGAGAAAAGGGTAAGAACCACGTACAGAGACCAAAGGAAGATCAAATCAGCTCTTCAACATTAGTAAGAAGACATGCAAAAAGGATATGGGTTTGGAAGCCAAAAGTGAAAGTAGTCTCCACCGAACCAAAGCGTCAACCACACTGGATACCACAGTTCGGAAAGCATCCAAAGAGAAAGACGCCTGAAGTGACCTCTACAGTGCCAAATGATGTTCTAAAATGGACTCCAATAAGGAGGATCACATCAGTTCGAGACTCAATGGATACCTCCACCAAGGTCGGCATCAACCTCCACAAATGACATCAAAAGCCTCGAACGAGCAACAACCATGTGCTCCTTGCACAACCCTGTCCTTTGCACCATTCAGGTCATGCATTTCCAAAGTATGCATTAATATAGGGCCACATTACACGGCCGTGCATAGATATACCTGAGAATCCCACGCACAAGAGCACGGTGACATATGTCAAATATTTCTATTGATACTAACTTTTGTGTTCTTGTTTTGTGATATCCTTTTCCTCAAAAAAAAAAAAAAAAAAAAAAAAAAAGGGGGGAGAAAGAAAAGCGGGAGAGAGCTTGTTCCCAGGTTTGGCTTATGAAACATGAATGAGTCATGCTTAGTTGAAGGTGGAACTGTTGATTACTAGGCATTTATCAATTTGGATAGAAGTGTGTCTCGGCCAGCAGTGAGATTATTGCTGCCTTATCTGGAATGAAGAGCTTGAAGGTCCACAACTTGAGTGATGCTTAACTACTTCATGTACCAGAGCATCCAAGGAGATATCTGCAAAAGGTAGTTCTGGAGGAGAAGACTCCTGCATATGAGGAGAGAGGATCCACCACTCAAAAGATCTCATTAGTGGACAATCAACATGGACATTCATCAACAATGTTCCATCCCAAAGGCCGAGTGTACAACACGAAGAGACAAACATCCATCAACCTTCTCCATGGTAAGTATCTTTACTCTGGAAACACCATAACCATGATAGTTTAGGAAACCTCTTCGTCAGCATACCCTTGAGCACTTAGCTCAAGACCCGCAATTTTCGCACCATACTTCTTCCAATGCATTTTCCAAGTAAGCATGCGTAGGGCTACATTACCAGGCCTTGCACAAGGCACATACTTTTTTCAACCCAGGCACGAACACACTTACCCATCATTCATTATGCGCTATGAGTAGTTGGCATGACTGCTCTCAACATCATCTTTGGAAGAGTTAGCGGACGTCATGGGAACAACATCCATATCTCGGAAGCAAATTGAAGCCAGTAGTTGCTCCAAATCACTCTTGACAACCTCTTTTGAGCAACTTGCAGTTTTGAAAGCTCACAATGACACATTCTTGCTGGAATCCAAGGAACCCGCTCATACAACGGATGGACACCACCTCTCAAAGCACTACATAGAACAGCCCTTCCAACAAGGGTCTGTCAGGGACGACAGACTCGAGAGGGGGGGGAGTGTTGAAGCTCAAAGTCAAGGACAAAGCATGGAAGCACATCAAAAGGTGGACACACAAGGAAAGGGAGCAATTAGGGAGCTCCAAGAAGTGTATGTCAAATTTTCAGAAGAATCCCCTACAAAAAGACTGATTTTCATCACTAAAAACCATTGTAAATACCATTATCCATTTTTAGTAACTCCATTTTGTTCAAGCCGAGGAGTCCTCGAGCTTGAGGAGTATTAGAAGTACCATCGTACCAATTTTCATATTTTTTAGATCTCGTTTGAGCCCTCAAATAAGCCCTGGAACCTAATTTTTAACTAGGCCGGACACTAGGTCTGAACAGGGCCAAAGCTAGTCAAAAACTATAAAAGGAGCTAGAGAGCTCATTTTTGAGTTTAGATTGCAATTGAAACGAACTTGTAAGAGCATTTTGAAAGTAATCTAAAAGCTCCATTGATTCTCACTCTTTGTCTTGCCGTGTGTGTGCGTGTGCGTGTATGTGTGTGCATGCTATTGTGCTTCTCACTCACGCACTTGTGCCGCCACTTGCTCGAGGTCTTCATACCATCCTCACGTCTTCCCGGATTGACATTAAAGGAGGTGCTACTCATCACTGAGCTACAGTCTTCATACCGGTCCTCACGTCTCCACGGATTGACATTTATGAGGTGTAACTCCTCACGTTGGTACTCACCATTGTGCTAGAGTGACACCAAATTTGGCGCCGTTGCCGGGGAGAGAGCTTGGAGGACGAGCATGTGACTGTAAGACGTAGAGTAGCGACGTTGGAAGGTAAAAAATCACCATTTTCAGTTTAAGTTTCTGAGTTTTTTCTTCTTCTTCATCTTCACCTTCATCATCATCTCCAGCAAGCTCAGCAGGTACGGAATCTGTCTGCACAGTCCCCGAGGCGTTGAGCTCGAGCTATCGCGACACTCCGAAAACTTCACCCAATCACGATTCTGAGTGCACCACGACACTGCGCAGGCCTAGAGCTCCCAGGATCACTAGACAGAAAAGAAAAATTCACCATATCCCGACCTATCGCGACACCTCACGAGCTATCGCGACATCTCACTGTTGCAGACCTCTTAATCTCCAAAGGTTTGATCTATACTGACTTAAGAACACTTCTATGTCAGTTATAAACCAAACTTTACACAAATATTGTTCTTCTTTACCAAAGCTTCCATTAACACTTCTCTGAGTGAAGAAGTGTTTACTTCAGAAAGTCTGCTTCAGAAATCGACTTCATTACCTGCACATAACTTCAAATTTCTTCAAGTAAATGATGCACAAGCATTTGCAATACCTTTGCGCAATCATATTAATCATTAGTTCTCAAGACTAATCACCAAAAATTTAATTTGATCATTAAGATCAAAGATATGTCATAACTGTCTTCCAGAGGTAGCGCCTTCGACATGGTCAACTTCTTAAGTTGATTTCTCCCAATACAAAACCCGTTTTGCTAAATGCTTCTAGCCATAACTTCCTTATCTCCTAACTTAAATTTTAAGTGCTCACTCATTAAAAACTTTACAGTATACACTGAGATCTAAGCAAAACACTGAGACGGAAAAGTACGCTACTCTCAAACTTCAGTTTTCATTTCTACATACAAATGTTCCTATTGATCATTCTCACAGTAGAAGAGGAATTAGATTATGAAACTCTGAACATAGCTTCATTAGCTTCTCAATTAGATGTGTACAAAAGGAATCTTGATCCACATGATCAGACAGAGAGCACTCAGAGAAAAACCCGTCGCTATTTTCTGGGAAAAAACTCTCTACACATCTCTAAGACATTTGTCATCTACAAATGACTCTCACTTACATTTCTTATCATCATTAACTTATATATACATGATTTTTGAATCATCCCGTGTCTATGACATTACTCCTTATCATCCTAAGGATTTAGTTATACTCAGATTACAAGGATTTCCACTTATATATACATATGTGTACAAGACATCATTCTGAAATCTCCTTCACTTTCTCAAGTATCTTCTTCCACTCCATTCTGACCATAAGCCTTCTTCAAGATCTTCATAATCACTAATTTGTGATTGGCTTGTTCCAACAGCTCCCCCTCAATCACTAATTGTGATTATTCCATTCTTCTTCACTCCTGTCATCTCTTTGAATCTCTGTAGCTTAGGTCCATCCAAGCTCTTTGTCATCATATCTGCTACTTGTTCTTTTGTTGGAGTATACATCACTTCAATCTCTTTATCAAGTACCTTTTCCCTCAAGAAATGATACTGGATCTCTATGTGCTTAGTCCTGGCATGAAAAACAGGGTTAGCTGCCAAATACAAAGAACTCATATTATCTCCAAAAATAATTGGAGTACTATGATCAGTTTCAAAACTCTTCATCAAGGTCTTCAACCATATCACTTCTTTTGCAGCTTCTACCATTCCTTTATATTCAGCTTTTGTGGATGATAAAGCAACTGTATGTTGCTTCTTTGAACACCAAGAAACTAGTTTATCTCCAATATAACAGAGATACCCATGAGTGGACCTTCTATCATCTGAGTCACCTGCCCAATCTGCATCACTAAACACTTTGATTCTAGTGTCAGAAGTGAATCCATAATACAAACCTTCACTTAGGGTTCCTTTGATATATCTGAGTACCCTTTGGGCTGCAATCCAATGAGTCTTCTTTGGACAATGCATAAATTGTGACAACACACCTACTGCATATGATAAATCTGGTCTTGTCAAGGTAGCATAGATTAAACTACCTACCAAACTCTGATATTTCTTCATATCATTGAATTCTTCACCTCCATACCTGCTCAATTTATGATTTACCTCCAATGGTGTAGTTGAGGTCTTGCAATCCTCCATGTTAAACTTGACTAGAAGATTTTTCAAATACCTCTCTTGTGAAACATATACTCCATGTTGAGTATACACAATCTGCATTCCTAGAAAATAAGATAAGTTTCCCAAATCACTTATCTTAAACTCTTTCTCTATTTGCCTTTTGAGTTCATTGATTCCTTGAGCATCTGTTCCTGTGACAATAATATCATCAACATAAATGCACATGTAAATGTATCCATTTCCACTTGCCTTCACTAGCAAGCTACTATCTGCCTTTGATGCTTGAAATCCACATTCATTCAAGAACTTGACAAGTGTGTAATTCCAAGCTCTTGGGGCCTGCTTCAACCCATACAAAGCTCTCTTGAGTTTACACACATAATCTGATCCAATTGAATTCATAAAACCTTCTGGTTGCTCCATGTATACTTCATCTGCAATGTATCCATTTAGAAATGCATTTTTCACATCTAATTGTGACAACTTCCATCCTCTACAAGCAGCAATAGCAATCAATGTTCTAATTGTAGACATCTTAGCAACAGGACTAAAGGTTTCATCATAATCTACCCCATAAGTTTGGGCATAACCTTTGACCACAAGTCTAGCCTTGTATCTAGACACCTTACCATCTGCAAACCTTTTTGTTTTATATACCCACTTACATCCAATGACTTTCTGATTCTTTGGTCTTGGTACTAATTCCCAAGTTTCATTTTCAAGTAGAGCATCATACTCTTCCTGCATTGCCTTTTCCCAATTCTGTTTACCTTTGGCTTCTTCATAAGTGATTGGATCTTCTTCTGTCTTCACAATGTAAGCATAATCTTTTGTTGTTAGAAAAGATGTATCATAACTATACCTTATAGGCTCTTTCCTTTCCCTTGAAGATCTTTTGATTTCTGCACTTCTCGAAGTTTTAGCCTCATTTGATTCTGGATCAAATCTTGGCCCTTCTTCTACATGATCCCGCAATCTACTTTTAGAGTCAACATCATCAATACTCTCTTCATACACTTTTACTTTTGCCTTTTCTTTCCTTTGTATCTCTTCAACACCTGCATAATCATTTGTTGATCCTGTATACCATGTATTTTGCTCATCAAATGTCACATCTTTGGTAACAAGAAATTGCTTTGTGGATGGACTCCACAACCTGTAACCCATCTGTCTATCATCATATCCAATAAACACATACTTCTCTGCTTTTCGTTCTAGCTTATGTCTTAATTGTGAAGGAACATAAGCATATGCTACACATCCAAATACTTTACAATGATCAAGAGTAGGTTTCTTACCTCACCATGCTTCATAAGGGGTTCCTCCATCCAAAGCTTTACAAGGTAACCTATTCACAAGGTATGTTGCAGTGTTAATGGCTTCTGCCCATAAGTAATTTGGACAATTCTTTTCCTTCATCATGGCTCTTGCAAATTCTACAAGAGTCCTATTTCTCCTTTCTGCTACTCCATTCTGTTGAGGAGAGTACCTGCAAGTTACTTCTCTTTTTATACCTGCATTCCACAATTAATCATCAAACTCTTTAGAGAAATACTCTCCCCCTCCATCTGACCTTAACCTCTTAAGCTTTTGCCCTGTGATCCTTTCTGCATAAGCATGAAAATGTTTGAATGTCTTGAAAACTTCTGATTTATCCTTGATTACATACAAAGTAATCCATCTGGTTGCATCATCAACAAACAACACATAATATCTGGATCCATTTATGCTATAGTCCCTTGAGGGACCCCATACATCTGTATGAACCAATTCAAGCATATTTGAATGCTTGTACCCTGATTTGTTGTAAGAACCTTTATGTGATTTACCTAATTGACAAGCTTCACACTTGTACACCATATATTGTCCTTCAACATTCGGCAATCCAAGCACCACCTGATTCTTTGACATTTCCTTTATAGCTCTCTCACTGAAATGACCTAGCCTTCTATGCCATAGGTCTAATTCAGACACCTTTTGACTTCCATAAGTAAATAATGCATGTCCCACATTACCTTGGACTTTGAGAGTGAACAATCTTCCTTCCTTTTTTCCTGTAATTATGTTTCTATAACCTTGATTTGGATCTTGCACATAAACACCATCATTTGTGAATCTTACCTCATATCCTTTTTCCACAATTTGCCCTACACTTATCAAATTTTTAGGAATAGTAGGAACATAAAGTACCTTGCTCAAAAGTGTACTTCCACTCTTTGTCTTCACTGATCCAATGCTCTCCACTTTATGCTTGGTATTGTCACCTGTTTGAACTGTATGTCCATTCACCTTTGCTTCCATATCAGTCATCAAGGATAGATTCCCACTCAGATGGTTACTACATCCTGAGTCAATATAAAACACTCTTTGATCTTCTCCCACTGATTCATGAGTTGCATTCAAGATAAGAGTCATATCATCCTTCTGATCTGATGCATAATTATAATAATTGTTGTTGTAGGACTGAGATTGGAAGTTTCTTCCACCTCCTCTAGCATATGATGTCCTACCACCTCTTCCTCTGAAGTTGCCTCTTTGGTTTCTGCCTCCTCTACCTCTTTGATTAAAATTCTGATTATTGCTTCCACCATTTTGATTGTTATACCAACAATCATTTGCCAAATGATTTGTTCTGCCACAAATCCAACAAGCTTTAGCATTATCTTTGTTCTTACCTCCTCTTCCTTTACCTCTGAAATTCATCTTTCCTTTTGTGAAGTTAGCTTGACTTGAAGTCCCTTCATCATCAGTCGATTGCTTTCCCTTGCCATTCTTTTTCTTGTCCTTGGAGTACATAGCTTGACTTGCACTTCTATCATTGTCTCCTTTAATGTCCTGCTCAAAAGTTAGCATGTGTCCTAGCAATTGATTAAGATCAGGAGTAAAGTGATCAAGTGACAACTCTATGGACAATATGAAAGGCTTCCACTTCTCATCTCCTCTCAGACCTGTAAGTATTTGCCTTACCAACTTGTCCTCTTCAATGTCTTCATCCACTGCTCCCAAGCTATCTGCAATATCCTTCATCCTTTCCACATAATCAGAAATTGATTGTGAGCTCTTCTTCTTGAAGGTTGTGAACTCATCCCATATTGAGGACTTCCTTGACTTTGTTGTATTTTGGAAATGCTCTTCCAAAGCATTCCAAACATCTGTTGCACTTTCCAATCCTCTAATGTGAGGTAGAAGATAATCATTTACAGCCATGTAAATGATACTCCTTGCCTGAGCATCCTTTCTCATCCAAGTCTTCAAAATTGCAAGTTCTTCCCTAGTTGGAATACTAGGATCTGAAAATTCAGGCTTTTCTTCTTCTCCTGTAATGAATACCATCAAATCTTTACTCATGAGGTGTGCCTCCATCCTCATGGACCAAGCTGGATAGTTCTCCCTATCTAGCTTATCAATCTGCAAGCTTTCTCCCATCCTTGACCTTCTGTATCTGCAATTACTATGGTTTATGAGGATAAGGTGTACCTTTGATATGAGCTTTGTCCTTCTTGATTCTTTTCGAACTCGTGCTTTGAACTTCTGTAGGTTATCTTCAATAATTTGTCCTTGTCCTCCTTTGATTTGGAAGAACTCCAATATCTGCACCAATCGGTACTTCAATTGTCTTTTCTTCTCTTGTAGTGCACCTTCAGCTCTGATACCACTGTTGGAGACCTCTTAATCTCCAAAGGTTTGATCTATACTGACTTAAGAACACTTCTATGTCAGTTATAAACCAAACTTTACACAAATATTGTTCTTCTTTACCAAAACTTCCATTAACACTTCTCTGAGTGAAGAAGTGTTTACTTCAGAAAGTCTGCTTCAGAAATTGACTTCATTACCTGCACATAACTTCAAATTTCTTCAAGTAAATGATGCACAAGCATTCACAATACCTTTGCGCAATCATATTAATCATTAGTTCTCAAAACTAATCACCAAAAATTTAATTTGATCATTAAGATCAAAGATATGTCATAACTGTCTTCCAGAGGTAGCGCCTTCGACATGGTCAACTTCTTAAGTTGATTTCTCCCAATACAAAACCTGTTTTGCTAAATGCTTCTAGCCATAACTTCCTTATCTCCTAACTTAAATTTTAAGTGCTCACTCATTAAAAACTTTACAGTATACACTGAGATCTAAGCAAAACACTGAGACGGAAAAGTGCGCTACTCTCAGACTTCAGTTTTCATTTCTACATACAAATGTTCCTATTGATCATTCTCACAGTAGAAGAGGAATTAGATTATGAAACTCTGAACATAGCTTCATTAGCTTCTCAATTAGATGTGTACAAAAGGAATCTTGATCCACATGATCAGACAGAGAGCACTCAGAGAAAAACCTGTCGCTATTTTCTGGGAAAAAACTCTCTACACATCTCTAAGACATTTGTCATCTACAAATGACTCTCACTTACATTTCTTATCATCATTAACTCATATATACATGATTTTTGACTCATCCCGAGTCTATGACATTACTCCTTATCATCCTAAGGATTTAGTTATACTCAGATTACAAGGATTTCCACTTATATATACATATGTGTACAAGACATCATTCTGAAATCTCCTTCACTTTCTCAAGTATCTTCTTCCACTCCATTCTGACCATAAGCCTTCTTCAAGATCTTCATAATCACTAATTTGTGATTGGCTTGTTCCAACACTCACGACCTATCGCGACACCTCACGACCTATCGCGACACCTCGACCTATCGCGACACTTCGACCTATCGCGACACCTCCGACCTGTCGCGACACTTCGACCTGTCGCGACACTTCGGCCTGTCGCGACACTTCGACCTATCGTGACACCTCCCACCTATCGCGACACCTCGACCCGACCTATCGCGATACACGGCCTTTAACACATGAAAAATTTAGGGTTATTTTTGAGTGAATTGAAGGGTAGTTGAGCTTAATTTTAGGCACCTTGGTATAACTTTAGAACCTTGGAAGTGGGCAAAAGACCTAGAAACCAGAGAGGGATCTCCTGAACCCTGAGAGCCTGTTTTGTCCCTTTAGTGCCTGAATGGTCATAACTTGACCATACGAACTCCGATTGATGAGATTTTGGTCTCGTTGGAAAGCTCGTTGAGAATGTATTTTTAAGTTGACCTTTAGGTGGAACTAGGTGGTCCTAAGATTGAGGGGGTACAGTGAGTTACTCCAGGGGGGACTGAAAATATTGATGTGTGTCTTTCAAATACTTGTGGTAATAGAGCTATACTAATTGGTGAGCTTTTGCAGGAACATTGTGTGCACTCAAGGCAATCCAAAGCAAGCTAGCAAGGGTGAGTACCAAGCTTGGGAGAAGGCTTCCTGGGCTTGTGTAGCAGTCTGGTCAACCAGCTAATTGAGGTTGGAAGATCTCTTAACCCTCCTTTGTCAATTCCTAGCCTAGGCTAAGTACGACTTAGGTGTGGTAATTAATTAGGGCAACGTTAGGCACGAATCAAGTCCAAGAGTATTAATCAACCAAGTGCAAGAATTAAGTAGGTCTTAAGTGCGAAAAATCTAAGGGACAAAAGGTAAACTGGAGTCGATCACTTATCAAGTGCGGAAATTCACTTAAGTACTCCTGACGACGCGATTTCAGACAAGACCATAAACATAATATTCAACTCAAAAGAACAAAGTGATTGGTGCAAATTAACCTGCAATGAGACTGTGCTTAGGTCCAAGGGGGTAGATAAATCAGGCATATGAACCTTAGATCAGGCAGACACTTAGGCCGAGACAGACAAAGCCTCAGATCTTCTGAAGCTAGTGTCAATCACACTGCCAGGTCTTGGGCCCAACAGTTGAGTGATTACCCATACACTCCCAGATCAGAAACAAGTGATTCTGAGATGTCCTATCACATGGAGAGACCAGTAGGTAGTTCAAGGTTGGCTTATCTAGAAAAGCCAGAAGGACCATACAAGACTCAACTGGAATACATCAGGACTAATCGTCTAGGTGCTCGCATCTATGAAGATGGCCTGAGAAGATCGGTGGTCCAGATTAAGAACCCCGATCAACCCCATGGATTAGACCACCCGGTAGTCAAGTTTGAGAATGGAGCATACCTAGATAAAGAGGGGACTATATATGTAGTCACCACTCTTCCTGATAGAACTGATGAGTTTGGAAATGTGATTGCTGAGACCGACATGGGTGATATAGAGAAAGGGGACCTAGGAGGAGAACCCAAGACCCCTAGAGGTAAGTCAGTCTTAACCAGAGTGCTCACTCCAGAATGGATTCCTCAAGATAATAAAAGCATAGAACTATTCGTGAATAGAGAAACGGAGGAAGCCTTTTGGAGATTTAGGCCAGATCAACCCAGCCCAGTAGTCACCATCTATGAATTCAAGGATCCAGAGACACCAGGGAAAGTTGTCTATCTAGATCACACATCTCAGAAATTATTCTTGGTATCAGATCATGACAGACATGCTTACACTTGGCAAGGTGAATCAATTTTCCCTCCACCAAGATCTAATGTTTCCCAGGGCCTCCAAGGAGCCGGATCATCCAAGGGTCATGAAACCCACAGGGAAAGAACTAGAGAGAGACCGGAGGTAAGCTTTGCAGACACTATGGGCAGAGACAGATCAGGATATGGAACGGAAAGACTTGAGAGGGAGAGACATAGAGTTCATAGGCATCAAAGAGGTGATCATGATTTCCCATTGCCTAGACCACGAGAGCACTCAAGAACCCTTAGACCCTCTCAAGTGGTTAAGACAATGAAGAACTACTTTGATGGGTTTGGAGATCCTTATGATCATGTGGCGGAGTTCAAACAAGTACTAAGAGCTGAACAGGTTGAAGACTTATTCACCCAGTTCGAGGCATTTGGTTTGACTCTTAAGGGTACTGCCTTAGCTTTGTTTCAACCTCTAAACAGTCGCAACTATAGAGAGATAGGTTTGCTGCTAGAAGAATTCATTGTGGAATTTTCCAAAAGCGGTATCAGGCATAACACATCATCCTTGATCCACAGCTTCAAGCAGACACCCCAAGAAACAGTGCGACTTGCAGGAAGAAGGTTTAGACAGTACTTGGAAAGATGCCCTGTACCAGAATTACCCACATCAGCCAAACAGGTGGCACTGTTTTTAGATGGCCTATTGAGCACAAAACTAAGGTCATACGTATACTTGAAAGAGCCTAGATCCATAGAAGAATGTGTACGGATATGCATTGACATAGAAGACAACTTGGGTGAGGAGTTAGGACTATCCAAACTCTATAAGGACTCTGATAGTTCTACAAGTCATACCTCTAGAGCCTCCACTGAGATAGATGAGATAGCTGAGCAAGTGGCCAAAAAGCTAGGAGTTCAAAATAGACAAATGCCAAGGGTCACTTCAGTGAAGCGATGTTATACATGTGGAGGAGATCACATGGCTAATGTTTGCCCGTTGACGACTCAACCCCAAGGAAACCCTAATGCTCTATATTGCACCATTGAAAGGAAGTACACAAATCATGCGGCCCAAGATTGTCCCTATAACAGGCAGGCTGTTAGACAAAATTATCAGCAACCTTACCAGCAAGGTAGGTATCAGAATCATTACCAACAGCCATATTATAGGCCACAACAATATCAACCTCAATACCAGCAGCAATATCAGGCACCATATAGGCCACAACCTGTCCTAGGAAACCAACCGCCAGCTCCTGCCAATGTGATCCCAGTTAAATATACGATGGCGGAGGAGAACTCTAATAGAGCATTGGTACCGCTAACCCCATTGATACCAGAAAATGACTCTCACGCTCATGGTTCAGACTACTTCCATGCAGATAGTCCACAAGCTTATTATATAGAGTCACCTGAGCAAAGTGAGACTTCTCATTGTCAATATGAGACACCACCTATGGAACAAAATTGGGAGCCAGAATACTCCAATGTCATGTATACGAATCCAAATCCTAGGCCCCAATTGAGACAAGTAAGACCACAAGCCCCTAGAGGACCATGCTTTAGATGTCAGGGTGATCATTTCATTCGTGAATGTCCCCACCAACTAGCTCTGGGACAAGGGCAAAACATCACAATACAAGGCTTTTGTCCTGAGTGTGGCAAGGAACATCTTCCTAGAGAGTGTCCGAAAAACCCCTCTAGTGCACCCAAGGTTACACCCATCAATGTGGTAGGCTTAGTGGCAGATTCAAGCCCAAGTAGTAGTAATGTGGCTCCTGTACAAGCAGTTACTAGGGCACAGGCTGCACAACAAGCAAAACCATCCGAGCAATCGGAGTCAAGTGAGTCAGGAGAGCCTAGTAAGAGGAAACCAAGAACATGGAAGGATACCAGAGAGAAGGTTAATCGCAAGTGGAACAAAAAGCTATCCGAGCTAGAAGAAAGCCTAAGGGATACCAAAACAAAAATAGAAGACATTGCATCTCAAAGCCCCTCGCATGCTGAAGCTCCATCCACTTCGCCTCATTCCACCCCACCACCCATTGTAAATAACCCACAACCAGGGTCTGTTCTTGCAGATCCAACCCCAGAAGGCTTGGACATGATGTTCAAGGCCTACCAGGCTCGTCTTCAAGGAGGGCCAACAGCTGCAAACCTAGACAAGAGTTACCCGAGAGCAGATTTAGAGATTGAACGGATGAAAATGTGCATGAAAATGGTGGAACAAGCTCAAGCTATACTTGAGACTAGTCAAAAGTTCAATCAGACAAACTCTGTCAAATCAGATTTGCATTTCCAAGGCTTACTAGAAAAATTAGAGCAGTTGGTAAACAAACCACAAGTTCCTTTACCTCCACAGGCTCAACCAGTTATTGAAAGAGGAAGCTCTCCACCAATGGGAGCTTATGTTCCTAATTCCACGGATGTTGGAACACCTCCTTCAATTCAACAGTACTCTCAAGAGTTCTTGCGGGAAATACAAGAAGAGAAATGGGCCAAGGAGAAGGGTAATTCCCCTCCTATTCCTGAGATTGATGATCTTCATGACCAATTTCCCCAAGACATCCCGTCTATCTATGGAGATCAAACAGAGCAACAAGAGGATGAGAGATTAGAGTTTGAATCTAATTCTTTACAAGAGTTGCCTCATTTCACATGCCCATGGGAATTTGAATCTCTCCAGATCAGAGCTCCCACAATATTGGTAAGAAATGAAGACTCAGTGATTCCAAGAAACACTGATGTTGTGAAGAACACTAAGGTTCAATGTCATCTCACTGTGGAAGAGCTGCTCAAAGCAAAACCTGAGCTCTGGAATCATGTGAAGGATCAGGTTCCAGAACTTGAATCCAATATGCCAAAAGTAGGCTCTAAGCAAAAAGTTCCAGAGATACCTCTCGACAAGATAGGAGACATGAGCGAAGGTGAAGAAGGTAACACTTATCTTCCGATCACCTATCAAGGTTAGACAACCAAAGCAATTGTAGATTCGGGTGCTGGTGTTGCTATTGCGGCCACCTCCTTGTGGAAGCGATGGGGCAAACCCACATTAAGACCAACGAGAATGAAACTTCAAATGGCAGATGGTCATTTTGAAAGACCTCTAGGATTGCTTGAAGGGATAACTCTAACCACTTGTGGTGTAGAGTTTGAACATACATTTGCTATATGTGACTTTGAGAAAAATAATGTCTACGAGATGATCCTAGGAAGACCCTTCCTATGACAATTGCAAATAGTACAGGATTGGGGAACCAACTCCTTGTACTTACAGCACTTAGGGGTCACCACCAAGGTCAATTTGAAGGATTACACCTTCAGAGATGTACCACCCCTACAGTGGAATCCTATCCACAAAGCAAAAGAAGATTCAATCTCTGTGCATTCTGGAAGTTCACCTGATCCATCCTGGCTGCATGAAGATACTCACTTGTGGATGTGCAAGGTCGCGGAGGAAGAGGAAAAGCGTCTAAAAGCAAGAGAAGAAGGAACTTCCCAGGAGATAGACCAATAAAAGACCCAGCCTATACACCGATGATATTTCCAGATGAGGAATTTGAGCCTCATGGTTGGGCAGAAATCTTAGCTACCATGGACATTGCAGTCAATGAAGAACAATGGACACCTCATTGTGATGAGGAGGGTTATGATATCTCAGTGTTCATGTGTCAGCCGCTGTTGGAAGAGTGTGATCCTAGTGAGTTCATAGAAGAAGAAGAGAATGACGATGATCTAGAATCCATTGTGATGGATACTTACTTTGACTCAGAGGAACACTATTTAGAAGACATAGGAGTGTTAACCCAAAAAGAAGGAGAACCCCTCACAAGTATTAAAACGATAAATTCAAAGGAAGGAAGTGAAGGTAGTAAAAAGAAAAAGAAAAGGAACAAGAAGAGGAAGAATCATTGTTTGAAGTACCAAAAAATTTCAAGAAATATGAAGTGGAAGACCGAAAAATTTTGGTATGAATGCCTAAGAGAGAGGCCATTATAGGAGAAGCATATGACAATAAAGAAAAGACCAAAAAAATTGTAGTGACCATTGAAGGGAACGAAGAGCGATGTACGTACATAGGAGACGACCTAAGTGCAAAAGAAGAAGTAGAGCTTGTAGCTCTATTAAGGGAATATAGGGATGTGTTCGCATGGCACTATAGAGACTTGAAAGGAGTAGATCCAAAGATTTGCTCTCATACGATTCCGATGACCGCTGATGCCAAGCTCACCAAACAAAAGCCCTACACATATAATGACAATTATGAAGCCAAAATAAAGGAGGAAATTGACAGGCTGATTGAAGCTGGATTCATCTATGAGATTGAGCACACTGAATGGGTGTCCCCCATTGTAGTGGTGCCCAAGAAGAATGGGAAATTGCGAGTGTGCATTAACCTTAAAAAAGTTAATGCTGCTACAATCAGAGATAGTTATCCACTTCCAATCACCGAACATCTATTGGAGCATGTTGCAGGCAAGGAAGTTTATAGCTTCCTTGATGGATTTTCAGGTTACAACCAAGTAGCCATTGCCCCCGAAGATCAACACAAAACGGCATTTGCCACAGAATGGGGAATCTTTGCATTTCGTGTGATGCCATTTGGGCTCACCAATGCACCTGCAACATTCCAAAGGCTCATGTGTCATGTCTTCAAAGAGTTCTTGCGAAAGAGCTTAGAAGTATATGTGGATGATTTATGCGCTCATTCCCAAGAAAGAAGTTACCACATCCCTGAGCTCAGACAAATCTTCAACAAGTGTAGAGATTCTCATCCAATGAGTTTGCCATATTGTGTCGTCTTGAACTAGAGCACACCGCACTCCAGTTCCTGATAGCTGCCCTTAATCTCCAAAAATGCACTTACGGCATCTCTCACCGCTTTTACTCGATGATTGACACTGCAGGGAGAGAAGCAATTAACTTTGCTTCTTTCTTTTTCTGGTGCATTCACCGGGAATGACAGGCCATTACTAGGCAATTGGCCAAGCACGAGATCCTGCGAACCTGTTTGCCGCACATCCTAGCTTTCCTCCTTCCGACAATTCAGGCCGTGCAACCTCCTCAAGTGCCTATGATTCTATTACATGAAGAGTCTACACAAATGTTGGAGATCAACATTGATGAAGACCTTCTCTAATTCTTCCAGCGCAAGTGCACACGCATCAGCCCATCACAAAGTCAAGTGCAGGTATCAACCGCTGCACAAGAAGTTGAATTCTTCCATGATACCACAACTTCATTACAGGTAGCATCTGCACCATCTTCTCCTGGTAAGTAGCAAGATCCCGATGTTATTATGGAAGATGTGGCCAAAACTTCACGACGGGATGAAATACAACAACTGGGTGATAAGGTTGTGATGGATACAGTTAATGATAGCACTATCATTGTTTGTCATCAATCATCCTCACAAGTAGTCGATGATCAAGTAGACACGTCAAATCAACAGCAAAGCGTTGAAGAGGCAATTACCGAAATGTGGCAACAAGATCCGTCTACCTTCCAAATGTGGCAGGGTTGGTTGTCTGGTTCTTCATTTGTCACTAAAAGCCTTTGGAAGTTGTTGTCCCTTGGTATGCGCTCCTTCCTTGGATGCAAGCATGATTGTGTCGTTGTGAGTCACCATTGATGGCCTCTAGATCTTCTTAAGATGATGTTCATAGTAATCACGCCAAGTACTAATAACCCATAATGAATGATGGGTAAGTGTGTTCGTGCATGGGTTGAGGAAAATATGTGCCTTGTGCATGGCCTTGTAATGTAGCCCTATACATGCTTACTTGGAAAACGCATTGGAAGAAGTATGGTGCAAAAATTGAGGTCTTGAGCTAAGTGCAGGTATGTCGACGAAGAGGTTTCCTAATCTATCATGGTTATGGTGTTGCCAGAGTAAAGATACTTACCATGGTGAAGGGTTGATCGATGTTTATCTCTTCGTGTTTTACACCCGGCATTTGTGATGGAACATTGTCGATGAATGTCCGTGTTGATGGTCCACCAATGAAATTTTTTGAGTGCCTGGTCCTGTCTCCTCTTTGCAAAGCAACATTTGCCAAATACTGCGAATTGAACTTCTTTATATTCCTTGACAAACAACATTGGGTAACTACACCAAGCTTAGTTTCACATATTCTGTTTAGCTCACCATAAGTAGGAGTCTTCTCACCCAGTGTACAAACAAGGATTTTCAGGGTACCAAACTACCCTTAGCATATATTTCCTTGGATGCCCTTGTACATACAATAGTTAAGCATCACTCAAGTTGTGGACCTTCAAGCTCTTCCCTCCTACCATGGTAAGGGAAAACAATAGTTGTGGATGCCATGTTCATGCTAGGTGCTTGACATCTACCAGATAAGGCAGCAATAATATCATCTGCTAGCCGAGACACACTTCTATCAAAACTGTTAAATGCCCAGTAATCAATGGTTACACCTTCAACTAAGCATGAATCATTCACGTTCCATGAACTAGGAACAAGTTCTTTCTCTCTCCTTCTTCTTCTTCTTTTTTTTTTTTGAAGAGGGACAATCTCACAAAACAAGAAGACAAACATTAGTATCAGTAAAACGAGTTAACATATGTCAATGTGCTCTCGTGCATGGGACTCTCAAATGTGTCTATGCACGGCCGTGTAATGTGGCCCTATATTAATGCATACTTGGGAAATGCATGACCTGAATGGTGCAAAAGATAGGATTGTGCAAGGAGCACATGGTTGTCACTCCTCGAGGCTTTTGATGTTACTTGTAGATGTTGATGCCGGCTGTGGTGGAGGTATCCATTGGGTCTCGAAATGATGTAAGCCTCCTTATTGCGGTCCATTTTAGAACAACATTTGGCATTGTAGAGATCACTTCAAGCATCTTCCTCTTTGGATGCTTTCTAAACTGTGGTATCCAGTGTGGTTGGTGTTTTGGTTCAGTGGAGGCTACTTGTACTTTTGGCTTCCAACCCATACCCTTTTTTCACGTCTTCCTACTATTGTCGAAGAGGTGATTAGATCTTCTTTCGATCTCTGTAAGTAGTTCTTACCCTTTTCTCTTTGTGGCTTCTTTGTTGAGACCTTTCGCATGTGGGAGAACATAGGTTGTTGTGGATGTAAGAGCTTTTTAGGTACCCACATCTATAATCGCCCTTGTTGAGCTGCTTGGATGGGATTTGTGGGGCAATCCTGGTGGTTGCTCTCCTTTGCGTACCCAGATCTACTTCATGCTCGGAACTGCTTTCTTGTTGAAGGGTGTCTTTCTATTTGCTATAGCAGTTGTCTTGAATTGTTGTGCTTGATTCTGAGGTTGAGCTACTACGGATGCTTTACTCTTCAAGAAACAAGGAGAGTTTGCTTGCTAGTGTGACTCTTCTTCCATGATTGAGTCCTTCTGGATCATAGAGCTTTTGACACATGTAATATCTTCTTCTAGATGATTAGCCTTAGAAGAACTAAGAGAATGTGGGACATCTGGATTTGAGAGCATGCAGTTCTCTAATTCTAATGTAATGCATTGTTCCTATACCCAAACTTGAAGAATTTGACTTCTTAGGTTTAAGTTAACTGCATGGTCATAGATCCAATCTTGACCCAAGACAAGTGGTTCTGTAAGGTTCTCATCTTGACACACTAGCACTTTGACTTTCATTGGAACATCTTGAAGGTAGATGGGAAGTTCCACCTCGCCCAAACAAGGGGTTTCCACACCTCCCAATCCTATGAGATAAGATTCTATGGGGTTGATGTTCAACCGCAAGTCTTGGCAGTAGGACAGTCTAACTGCACTACTTGCTGCACCTGAGTCAATCAATGCTTTCACAGTCCTGGCACCTTTTCCTTGTCCTATCTCTATGGTCACAAAGGGACGTCGGTCAATGACTTGAGAAGTCGATATGCCTGATTTTTGGCACATATCCTTGTGATATTTTGGGGCTTTTGAGTTGACATCTAGGCCTAGTGGCCTTAACTTATTCCGCCTTATGCGCTCTCTAGCCTCTGCTTGTGCTTCTTCTCTGACTCTCATCTCTTCTTCTTTTCGTTTCTTAGCAGTGTTGAGTCTCATTAGCATGTCCTCTGTAAGAGGATCTTGATATACTTTGACTCTATAACCACTGATATAGTTTGGCAAGATGTCACCTTCTAAAGTAGCCAATTGAAACGCACCGCTAGTGGAAATTCTATTAATGATCATGGGTCCATATCCTCTTTTTTCCAACTTACGGGCATGTTGCTTTAGTGTGTAAACCAACACTAGGTCTCCCTCTTTTAATCCCTTGTCCTTGATGTGTGCATCGAAGTATGCCTTTTGTCTTTGTTGGAGCAAGTCTATGACAAGCCTAAGTATTGGCTTGAGTCCCACAAAGTCATAGAAGAAGCTTTAAAATGAAGACTATGCAAAGTTCACTTGTGAACTACCTCTTGTAACTTTTGAAGAGTTTACTTAATGTAAAAGTGAGAGAATATTAAGTGGTTGAGTCCACTTGATCAAAAAGGGAAAGAGGAGCCATGAATTCGTGATTTGTGGTAGGTAGAGAATCAAATCAATCACTAATTGATTGGAGAGTGATTGAGGGAAGTTAGCCTCCCAAACTCAACTATAAATAGATGGCAGCTTTAGTCGTGCTTAGAGAGACCTATGTGAAGACCTCCAAGAGCTGAGCTTTATGCCATATCAAGGTGTGATTATAAGGCACACATATGTATCAGTAATTCCATTGTATTGTACAAGCAATATACTTTCATTTTCATGATCATTTGAGTTCATATTTCCATGTTCTTGTGAAGTGTACTACTCACTACCATATCTCTGAGTTTTCTCAGTCAGATTACAGAGATGGTTTCTCTGCGCTTGGTGCATCATTTTTAGTGATTTGACTTGGTAAAGTTAGCTCTATCAATCTACTATATGCTCACCAATTTTCATTTCATTTGGATGTTTCAATCTTCAGTTATGTTCAGTTGAAGTCAACATTGTCTGTCATTTTCACTTCTCTGTCAGGTACCCGACTTTTTTACTCATCTTGTCAGAGCTGTTTCTCAGTGTGTAATAATCCAAATTCCATGATTTAATACTTGTTGAATTCATCTTACTGTCTAGTATAAGCATACAAATTTTCACAGATGCATGGGGACCTAGCAAGGAAGCTTCAATATCTGGATCAAGGTATTATGTCTCCTTTATTGATGATTGCAGTAGATGGACTATCCTATTCTTTATGAAACACAAAGATGAAGTTTTTTCATGTTTCAAAAGATATTTGGCTCTTGTGGAGAATCAAACAGGTAAATCACTAAAAAGGCTAAGGTCAGATGGAGGGGGAGAAAACTTCTCCCATGAGTTTGATTCTTTTCTTCAAGAAAGAGGAATCAAAAGAGAGGTAACTACAAGGTACACTCCTGAGCCAAATGGAGTGGCAGAAAGGAGGAATAGGACAATTGTTGAAGCTACAAGGTCCATGCTAAATGAAAAGCATTTACCTAATTATCTATGGGCTGAGGCTGTATCTACATCCACTTACTTGATTAATAGGTTGCCTTCAAAATCCCTTGATGGGATGACTCCATATGAGGCTTGGAATGGAAGAAGACCAAGCTTAGATCATTGTAAAATTTTTGGATGTATTGCTTTTGCTCATGTTCCTTCACAGGTTAGAGGCAAGATGGATCCAAAGGCAGAAAGGTGTGTATTTATTGGATATGACAACAATCAAAAGGGCTACATGTTATACAATCCTACCAACAAAGGATTCTTGGTAAGCAGAGATGTAGTTTTTTTATGAAAACAATTCATGGTATGAAGATTCATGCAGGAAGGTCAATTTACCATATGATCTTGAAGAAGATTTTCCAAATCTTGGTAGAGAACAACCGAAGATTGAAGAACAAGACACCTCAGAGGATGATGAAGAATCTCATATGGAAAAGATCAAAGCATGGAATTCTAAAGGTAAAGCAAAATTGCAGGAACTTGGACATGAGGCAGAATCATCACATCATGGCCTAAGAAGATCTATGAGGGAAAAGAAAAAACCAGAAAGGTATGGGTTTGACACCTCATTAGTAACTAAACATTCTATCTACATAGCACAGGACATAAACCAAGAGGAGCCATCATCCTTTGAAGAGGCCAAAGCAAAAACTGAATGGAAGCATGCAATGAAGGAAGAGATTGAAGCACTTGAGGAAAACAACACTTGGGATTTGGTGCCCAAGACTTCATCCATGAAGGTAATAGGCTCAAGATGGGTCTATAAACTTAAGAAGAATTCTGATGGTTCCATTAACAGGTATAAGGCAAGGCTTGTAGCAAAAGGTTGTGCACAAACTCAGGGAATTGATTATGAGGAGACCTTCTCTCTTGTGGCAAAGATGCCTACTATTAGGGCTTTGCTTAGTATTGCCTCTTCCAAGAATTGGAAGATACGTCAACTAGATGTAAAGAATGCATTCTTGAATGGTTGGATAATAGAAGAGGTATATATGGCACAACCACCTGGTTTTGAGAATCAAGTTTATCCTGATTATGTGTGTAAACTTAAGCTCCAAGAGCTTGGAATTTCAGGCTTGTTTCATTCTTGCAGGACAAAGGCTTTCAACCAAGCAAGGCAGATCCTTCACTCTTTATTAAAAAGAGTAATTCTGAGATCATCTACCTATGTGTATATGTAGATGATATTATATTGACAAGAAATGATGCAGATGGTATGAAGAAGATCAAAGATCAGATGAGAGAAGAGTTCGAGATAAGTGATTTGGGTTCACTTACCTACTTCCTAGGTTTGGAAGTTGTCTACAAAGATCATGGTTTGTTTCTCACTCAAATAAAGTACATTAAGGACATGTTGGCAAAATTCAAGATGCAAGATTGTAAGATTGTAGGTACTCCAATGGAGGTCAATCACAAATTGAGCTCACATGAAGGTGAACTCATAGAGGACATCACATCATATCAAAGTCTAGTGGGTAGTCTCAACTATGCCACATTGACAAGAGTAGATATATGTTACAGTGTGAGTGTGCTAAGTCAATTTATGCACACAGCAAGGAAACCACATATGGATGCTGCCAAAAGGATTCTCAAGTATCTCAAAGGAACCATAAATGAAGGACTTTATTATCCTTATGTATCTGATTTAGGCTTGAAGCTATTTTCTGATGCAGATTGGGCTGGCTCCAAGGAAGATAGAAGGAGCACTTCAGGTTATCTTACCTTTGCAGGTTCAAAGCTTATTTCATGGTCATCCAAGAAGCAACCCACAGTTGCTCTCTCTTCTACTGAAGTTGAATACAAAGGTCTTGCCATAGCTACACAAGAAGCTATGTGGATGAAGACATTATTCAAAGATCTTGGATTGAAGTTTGGAACTCCAACTATTTATGGTGACAATATGAGTTCTATTCATTTGGCTGCTAATCCTATTTTTCATGCAAGGACTAAACATATTGAAGTTCATTATCACTATGTACGAGAGAAGGTTCTAAGCAAAGAGATTCAAATATCACATGTGTCCACTCATCAACAATGTGCAGATATTCTAACCAAAGCATTGGATTGGTACAAAGCTTTGCAAATTCAAGGCTATGATTGGTTTGCAGGTAATCTTGGAAGATTGAAGACCTCAAGCATACTTGGCTTGAGGGGGAGCTGTTGGAGCAAGTCTATGACAAGCCTAAGTATTGGCTTGAGTCCCACAAAGTCATAGAAGAAGCTTTAAAATGAAGACTATGCAAAGTTCACTTGTGAACTACCTCTTGTAACTTTTGAAGAGTTTACTTGATGTAAAAGTGAGAGAATCTTAAGTGGTTGAGTCCACTTGATCAAAAAGGGAAAGAGAAGCCACGAATTCGTGATTTGTGGTAGGTAGAGAATCAAATCAATCACTAATTGATTGGAGAGTGATTCAGGGAAGTTAGCCTCCCAAACTCAACTATAAATAGATGGCAGCTTTAGTCGTGGTTAGAGAGACCTATGTGAAGACCTCCAAGAGCTGAGCTTTATGCCATATCAAGGTGTGATTACAAGGCACACATATGTATCAGTAAGTCCATTTTATTTTACAAGCAATATACTTTCATTTTCATGATCATTTGAGTTCATATTTCCATGTTCTTGTGAAGTGTACTACTCACTGCCATATCTCTCAATTTTCTCAGTCAGATTGCAGAGATGGTTTCTCTGAGCTTGGTGCATCATTTTCAATGATATAACTTGGTAAAGTTAGCTCTATTAGTCTACTATATGCTCACCAATTTTCATTTCATTTGGATGTTTCAATATTCAGTTATGTTTAGTTGAAGTCAACACTGTCTGTCCTTTTCACTTCTTTGTCAGCTACCCGACTTTTTTACTCGTCTTGTGAGAGTTGTTTCTCAGTGTGTACTTATCCAAATTCCATGATTTAAAGCTTTTTCGATTCATCCTACAAATTTTCATAATCATTGAATTCTTAAATCTAGAGTTATGTTCATTTTTCTGCTCACTGGTCTCAAACTATAGCAGCCCATGAAAATCGGGATGATGTCATCAATTGCTAAACATCATTCGTAGTGTGTGGTTCATTATTTTTTATGAGATTACTCTTGAAAGTTAGCTCTTTAAGTTAATTAGACTTCCCCAAGAGGAATTAAGCTAATTTCTGTTGTGCTCAGAGAATTATGCAAAACACTAGACAGGTGTATGAACCAAAAATAGCAAGTTCTTCACCTCTGAGCTAACTCCAACTTATCTATTTTGATCTATCTTTTTGTGAGTGATCTTCCAAGGTACATAGGGTGTCTAATACATCCATTGGAAAGCTAAATGGGCCCACCACATACTCCTGGAGTTCATTTGGCTGGTGTAGATCAAGGATTTTGCAACACCTCTTCATCTTCAAGCACATACCTATCCATCTTTCACAGTCTTTTCTTTGCAGCATAGATGCCTGCAGCTTCTCGTAGCCTTGTCTCACCTAAGCATTCTAGATCAAAGATCCTCGAGGACAATTTATGTCCATTCCACTCATACTCTTGCGCTACTTTTAAAGTAGGGATTAAGAAATCTAATGGAAGCACAGCATTCTGTCCAAAGACCATCTGAAATGGGGTGGCATTGAGTACCATTTTGTAGGCAACTCGATAAGCCCAAACAACATGATGAAGTTGTTTGTCCGAATGAGAGCGTTTATTATTTACCAGTTTTTTCAATACGTTACAGAGGATCTTATTGGTGCTCTCGGCTTGTCCGTTAGCTTGTGGGTGATAAGGGGCAGACTTCTTATGTAACACCAAGAATTCTTGGAGAAGATTTTTAATTACTTCATTCAAGAAGTGTGTGCCTCTATCGCTCACTAACTCTATTGGTAGCCCATATCTTGTGAACACATTCTCGAATAAGAACTTAGTCGTAGTCTAAGCATCATTCTTTGTTGTGGCTTTCACTTCTACCCACTTTGTAAGGTAATCTGTGGCTACAATAATATACTCTGCATGGGATTTTCTAGCTGGGGGGTTAATAGGACCTATGAAGTCTATGCCCCACTTCGAAAATGCACGCCCTCCCATCATTGGCCTCAAAGGCATCTCGTCTTTTCTAATTGGATATTCTGCACGTTGGCATGTGTCACATTTCTTCACATAGGTATGAGCATCCATATGAAGAGTGGACCACCAAAGTCCTGAAAATAGAATGCTCTTGATTACTCGATCAGGACCGAAGTGTCCACCTGCAACACCGCTGTGTGAAGTTTCTAAGACTTTCAAATAGTCTGATTCATGAATGCACAATCTTAGGTGCCATCCTTGCCTCTTTGATATAAGTTGTCTCCAACCAAAGCATAGTCGTGAGCCTCTTACTCCATGCTTCGTCTCCTTGCTAGACTAGCCTCTTTGGGTAAGGTTCCCGATCTCATAAACTCTACCAATGGAGCACTCCAATCAGGAATTAATGACACTTGATAAAGGGTGGCATGCTCCACTGGTGGTCTCTCTTTGCGCATTGGACAATTCTTAATCCACTCATGTATTTCTTTGTCCATGCTAGTCCAACACACTCCTAAACGTTTCAGATTTTGTAATGTGCGCTGTTTAGAATAATGATTTCCTAGCAATCCTTCATGAGCTTGTTGCAACCAAGTACTATGTTCATCGTCCTCAACACAACAAGCTAATACACCCTCCATATCTTGTTTGTACATGCTTCTTGCCAATATGTGATATTTTTGTGATTTTACAATTTCTTCTTGTGAGGTTTTCACATTCTTATTTGCGGGTCCGAAGGTGAGGACTAGTACCAACTTATTTGCCCATTTGGGAACAACTTCCAAATTGAACAGATAAACATCAGGTAGTTCATCAGACACTCCTTGCGGTGACTCTCTTGAAGTAATGCGAGAAAGGTGATCTGCCCGAAGGTGGGTTCTACCTTTCCTGACAACAACTTCAAAGTCATATTCCATTAGTAAGAGGAACCATCTTACTAAGCGTCCAGTATTCCAAGGTTTATTGACCAAATATAACAAAGCTTGATGATCAGTGAAAAACTTGAACTTGTTGGCCAATAAATAGTGTCTAAACTTCTTCACAGCATATACCATGCCTAAGCCCTCTCGCTCAGTTGTGGTATAGTTTCGTTCAACTGCGGTGAGCTGTCTACTAGCATATGCTATGGGAAAATCTAAGTTTCCTTCACCTATGGGTTGTGCTAGCACACATCCTATGGCGTGATTGGATGCATCCACATGGACATGGAATGGTTTATTCCAATCAGGAGTGGTCAGTATTGGTGTTGTGCACAAACGTTTCTTCAGTTCAGTGAAAGAATTCTCGCATTCATCGTTCCACTCAAAATTAGACAACAAGGCATAAAGGGGTCTAGCTATGATCGCGTACATGTGGATAAACCTATGGTAATATCCACAATGGCCCATAAAGGCTTGTACCTCCTTAACATTCCTTGGCCTTGGCAGCTCCGCTATGGCTCGTACCTTATCTTCATCTGTTGAGATTGCATTCTTAGAAACAATATGACCTAAGATTTTACCTTGACGCACCATGAACACACACTTTTCTAGGTTCAAACACACTCAATATTCTCTACAGTTGTTGAAGATTTGTCTGAGCTCAGGGATGTGAAATCTTCTTTCTTGGGAATGAGCACATAAATCATCCACATACACTTCTAAGCTCTTTCGCAAGAACTCTTTGAAGACATGACACATGAGCCTTTGGAATGTTGCAAGTGCATTGGTGAGCCCAAATGGCATCACACAAAATGCAAAGATTCCCCACTCTGTGGCGAAAGCTATTTTGTGTTGATCTTTTGGGGAAATGGCTACTTGATTGTAACCTGAAAATCCATCAAGGAAGCTATAAACTTCCTTGTCTGCAACACGCTCCAATAGGTGTTCCGTGATTGGAAGTGGATAACTATCTCTAATCGTAGCGGCATTAACTTTTTTAAGGTTAATACACACTTGCAACTTCCCGTTCTTCTTGGGCACCACTACAATGGGGGACACCCATTCAGTATGCTCAATCTCATAGATGAATCCAGCTTCAATCAGCCTATCAATTTCTATTATATGTATCATTATATGTGTAGGGCTGCATATGTATCATTATATGTGTAGGGCTTCTATTTGGTGGGCTTGGCATCAGCGGTCATGGAAATCGTATGAGAGCATATTCTTGGATCTACCCCCTTCAAGTCTCTATAATGCCATGCAAACACATCCCTATATTCCCTTAATAGAGCTACGAGCTCCATTTCTTCTCTTGCACTCAGGTCATCTCCTATGTAGGTACATCTCTCTTCGTTCTCCTCAATGGTCACAACAATCTTTTTGGTCTTTTCTTTTTTATCATATGATTCTCCTATGATGGCCTCTCTCTTAGGCATTCGTACCAAAATTTTGCGATCGTCAACTTCATATTTCTTGAAGTTTTCTGGTACTTCAAACAATGATTCCTCCTCTTCTTGTTTCCCTGCTTTTCTTTTCTTTTTCTTTTGACTGCTCTCACTTCCATCCTTTGAATTTACCGTTTTAATACTTGTGAGAGGTTCTTCTTCTTTCTGGGTGAACACTCCTATATATTCTAGATAGTGTTGCCCTGAGTTAAAGCAACTATCCATCACAATGGACTCTATATCATCGTCATTCTCTATTTCTTCTATGACATCACTAGGATCACATTCTTCTAGCAAGGGCTGACACATGAACACTGAAATATCATAACCCTCCTCATCACAATGAGGTGTCCATTGTTCTTCATTGATAGCAATGTCCATGGTGGCTAAGATTTCAGGCCAGCCATGAGGCTCAAATTCCTCATCTGGAAAGATCATCGGTGTGTAGGCTGGGTCCCTAACTGGTCTATCTCTTGGAGAATTTCCTTCTTCTCTTGCCTTTAAACGTTTTTCCTCTTCCTCTGTGACCTTGCACATCCACAAATGAGTATCTTCATGCAGCCATGATGGATCAGGTGAACTTTCAGAATGCACAGAGATGGAATCTTCTTTCGCTTTGTGGATAGGATTCCACTGTAGGGGTGGTACATCTCTGAAGGAGTAATCCTTCAAATTGACGTTGGTGGTGACCCCTAAGTGCTGCAAGTACAAGGAGTTGGTTCCCCAATCCTGTACTATTTGCAATTGTCGTAGGAAGGGTCTTCCTAGGATCATCTCATAAACATTATTTTTCTCAAAGTCACATATAGCAAATGTGTGCTCAAACTCTACACCACAAGTGGTTAGAGTTATCCCTTCTAGTAATCCTAGAGGTCTTTCAAAATGACCGTCGGCCATTTGAAGCTTCATTCTAGTTGGTCTTAATGTGGGTTTGCCCCATTGCTTCCACAAGGAGGTGGTCGCAATAGCAACACCAGCACTTGAATCTATGATTGCTTTGGTTGTGTAAACTTGGTAGGTGATTGGAAGATAAGTATTACCTTCTTCGCCCTCACACATGTCCCCTATTTTGTCTAGAGGTATCTCTGGTACTTTTTGCTTAGAGCTTGCTTTTGGAATTTTGGAATCAAGTTCTGGAACTTGATCCTTGACATGATTCCATAGCTCAGGTTTTGCTTTGAGGAGCTCTTCTACAGTGAGATGACAATGAACCTTAGTGTTCTCCACGACATCAGTGTTCCTTGGGACCACGGAGTCTTCATGTCTGACCAGTATTGTGGGAGTTCTGATCTGAAGAGATTCAGATTCCCATGAGCTTGGAAATTGAGGCAGTTCTTCTAAGGTATTAGATTCAAAATTTATCCTTTCATCTTCTTGTTGCTCGACTTGATCTCCGTAAATGGATGGAATTTCTTGGGGAAATTGATCATGAAGATCATCAATCTCAGGAATAGGAGGGGAATTACCCTTCTCCTTGGCCCATTTCTCTTCTTGTATTTCCCGCAAGAACTCTTGAGAGTACTGTTGAATTGAAGGAGGTATTCCAGCATTCGTGGAATTAGGAACATAAGCTCCCATTGGTGGTGAGCTTCCTCTTTCAATAACTGGTTGAGCCTATTGAGGTAAACAAACTTATGGTTTGTTTACCAACTGCTCTAATCTTTCTAGTAAGCCCTAGAAATGCAAATCCGATTTGACAGAGTTTCTCTGATTGAACTTTTGACTAGTCTCGAGTATAGCTTGAGCTTGTTCTACCATTTTCATGCACATTTTCATCCGTTCAATCTCTAAATCTGCTCTAGGGTAGTTCTTGTCTAGGTTTGCAACTGTTGGCCCTTCTTGAAGATGAGCTTGGTAGGCCTTGATCATGTCCAAGCCTTCTGGGGTTGGATCTGTAAGAACAGACCCTAGTTGCGGCCTATTTACAATGGGTGGTGGGGTGGGATGAGATGGAGTGGATGGAGTTTCGGCATGCGAGGGGTTTTGAGATGCAATGTCTTCTATTTTTGTTTTTGTGTCTTTCAAGCTTTCTTCTAGTTCCGATAACTATTTATTCCACTTGCGATTCGCCTTCTCTCTAGTATCCTTCCATGTTCTTGTTTTCCTCTTACTAGGTTCTCCCGATTCGCTCGACTCCGATTGCTCTACTGGTTTATCCTGTTTTAAGGCTTGTGCTCTAGTGACAGGTTGTATAGGAGCCACATTACTGCTACTTGAACTTGAATCCGCCACTAAGCCTACCACATTAATGGGTGTAATCTTGGGTGCACTAAAGGGGTTTCTTGGACAATCTCTGGGAAGATGGTCTTTGCCACATGCAGGACAAAAAGCTTGTATTGTGATAACCTGACCTTGACTCGGAGATGGTGGGTGGGGACAGTCACGAATGAAATGGTCACCTTGACATCTGAAACAAGATCCTCTAGGGGCTTGTGGTCTCATTTGTCTCAATTGGGGCCTAGGGTTAGGATTTGTGTACATGACATTGGAGTATTTTGGCTCCCAATTTTGCTCCATAGGTGGTGCCTCATATTGATACGAGTAAATCTCACTATGCTCAGGTGACTCAGTGTAATAAGCATGTGGACTACCTTCATGGGAGTAGTCTGAACTATGAGCATGAGAGTCATTATCTGGTATCAATGGGATCAGTGGCACCAATGCTCTATTTGGATTTTCCTCTCCCACGGCATACTTGACTGGAATCACGTTGGCAGGAGCTGGTGGTTGGTTTCCCAAGATTGGTTGTGGCCTATATTGTGCCTGATATTGCTGTTGTGGTCGACAATATGGCTGTTGGTATTGGTTCTGATACCTACCTTGTTGGTAAGGTTGGTGATAAGTTTGTCTAACAGCCTGCCTATTGTAGGGACAATCTTGAGCCATGTGGTTCGTGTATTTTCTCTCAATAGTGCAATATGGAGCATTCCTTTCTCTAATGTTTTGGTTTTGCATTGGGCATATGTTAGCCATGTGGTCCCCTCCGCAGGTATAGCATCAGTTCAATGAGGTGACTCTTTGTGTTTGTCTATTTTGGACTCCCAGCTTCTTGGCAACTTGCTCAGCTATCTCATCTATTTCTGTGGAGATTTTCGAAGTATGACTAGTAAAACTATCAGAATCCTTATAGAGTTTGGAAAATCCTAACTCCTCACCCAAGTTATCTTCTATGTCAATGCATGTCCGCACGCACTCTTCTATGGATCTAAGCTCTTTCAAGTACACATATGATCTTAACTTTGTGCTTAGCAAGCCATCTAAGAACAAGGCCACTTGTTTGGCAGGTGTGGGCAACTCTAGAAGAGGGCATCTTTTTAAGTACTATCTGAACCTTCTTCCTGCTAGTCGCACTGTTTCTTGGGGTGTCTGCTTGAAATTGTGGATCAAAGATGATGTGTTATGCCTGATACCACTCTTGGAAAATTCTACAATGAATTCTTCTAGCAGCTGACCTATATCACGATAGTTTTGACTACTCAGTGGTTGAAACCAAGCCAAGGCAGTGCCCTTAAGAGTCAAACCAAATGCCTCATACTGGGTGAACAAATCCTCAACCTGTTCAGCTCTTAACACTTGTTCGAACTCAGCCACATGATCATAAGGATCTCCTGACCCATCAAAATAATTCTTCATTGCCTTGGTCACTTGAGTGGGTCTAAGGTTTCTTGTGTGCTCTCGGGGTCTAGGCAATGGAAAAGCAGGTTCATCTCTTTATTGCCTATGTGCTTGATATCTCTCTCTTAGGTCTTTCATTTTCAAATCCTGCTCTATTTCTGCCCACAGTGTGTGCAAAACTTAACTCAGGTCTCTCTCTAGTTCTTTCTCTCTGGGCTTCATGAGCTTGGGATGATCCTAATCCTTGGAGGCCATGGGAAACATTGGATCTTGGTGGAGGGAAAATCAATTCACTCTTCCAAGTATATGCATGTCTATCATGTTCTGTTACCAAGAAAATTTTCTCTTATGTGTTATCCAGGTAGACAACTTTGCCTGGTGTCTCTGGATCCTTGAACTCGTAGATGATGACTATGCCCAATTGGCTAGGTTGATCTGGCTTGAATCTCCAAAAGGCTTCCTCTGTTTCTCTATTCAAGAATAGTTCTATGCTATTGTTGTCTTGAGGGATCCAATCTAGAGTGATCACTCTGGTCAGAACTGACTTACCTCAAGGAGTCTGGGGTCCTTGTCCTACATTTCCTTGTTCTAGGTCTCCTATCTCATTCTCATGAATGACATTTCCCAAATCATCGGTCCTATCTAGTAGGTTCGTGACCACATACATGGTTCCTTCCTTATCAATGTATGAACCCTCTTCGAACTTGACCACCGGGTGTTCAAGTCCAAAGGGTTGATCTGGATTTTTGAGTTGGACCACTGATCGCCTCAAGCCATCCTCATAGATGCGAGCAGCTAATCGGTTGGTCCGAATATATTCCAATTGTGTCTTATAGGAGCCTTCTGGTGTTTGTAAATAGGCAGTGCCTGAGTTACCTGCAGGTTTTCCCATGCTAAAAGACATTTTTGAGTCACTTGTGTCTGAGTTTAGTACGTAAGGACAATCACTTAGTTGTTGTGCCCAAGTTTTGGCTGTATGGTTGACACTAGACTGAGAAGATCTAATGCTTTGTCTATCCTTGCCTAGGTGTCTACGAGATCTCAGGTTCATAAGCTTTGGTTAATAGTCCAAAATTTCCCCTTTGTATGGTTCAAAATCCTTTGGAGTCCCCTTGGTTCCCTAGTCCCACCTGAGGGTCAACTTCAAATTATCCTATCTGAAAATCAACATGTTATTCTTATAAAAAATAGTTGAGGCCGTGTAGGATTTGAAACGAGCTTTCCAACGAGCTATAGAGCTCAAAAAATGGACTTTGGATGAAAAAGTTATGTCAAATCAGGCTCTTAGGGGTCAAAATAGAGAAACAGGACCTTTTGGAAAAAATCGCGATTTGTGAAATCAAGAGAACCGCGATGCTATGAAATCAGAGAATCGTGATCCTGTGAAACCAAGAGAATCACGATGCTATGAAATCAGAGAATCGTGATGCTATGAAATCAGAGAATCGTGATCCTGTGAAACCAAGAGAATCGGGATGCTGTGAAACCAAGAGAATCGCGATGCTGTGAAATCAAGAGAATCGCGATGCTGTGAAATCAAGAGAATCGCGATGCTGTGAAATCAACAGAATCGTGATGCTATGAAATCAGGAGAATCGTGATGCTGTGAAATCAAGAGAATCGTGATGCTGTGAAATCAAGAGAATCGTGATGCTGTGAAATCAGAGAATCGCGATCCTGTGAAACCAAGAGAATCACGATGCTATGAAATCAGAGAATCGCAATCCTGTGAAACCAAGAGAATCGCGATTTTGTGAAACCAAGAGAATCGCGATGCTGTGAAATCAAGAGAATCGTGATGTTGTGAAATCAAGAGAATCGCGATTGTCAGCAGAGAATCGTGTTTTTGAGAATCACGATTGTCAGTAGAGAATCGTGTTTTTGAGAATCACGATTGTCAGCAGAGAATCGTGTTTTTGAGAATCGCGATTGTCAGCAGATAATCGTGTTTTTGAGAATCGTGTTTTTGACTGAAAATCCTGATTTGTGAGAATCGCGATTTTGAGCACAACCAGAGAATCGTGATTCTGAGAATGACCACAGAATCGTGTTTCTTTCAGCAAGCTTTTAGGCGGGAAATAGAAAATCGTGATTTTCAAAAAAATTTGAATTTTTCACAGAATCGCGATTTTCATCACAGAATCGTTTTTTTTTGCAGGAAATTCAAATTTTTGAGCGTCGAGCAATCGGGAGCTCCATATGTGCAGAAAATCATGAAAAAACACAGTGCTTGCTCTCCCTTACACCTCCTAACTCCTTCTCACACAATAATGCATGAAAAATGGTATGAAAATGGTGAAAATGCACTAAAAAACAAGAAATTTCTATGAAGAAGAAGATGGATGAAGATGGAGATGATGAAGATGATGAAGATGGAGAAGAAAAATCAGAAAAATAACATAAATGACAGTTTTTTTACCTTCCAACGTCACAAATCTACGATCTTACCATCACAATGCTCGTCCTCGAAGCTCTCTCCCCGGCAACGGTGCCAAAATTTGGTGTAGCTCAAGCGTAAGCACCACCTCCTTTACTTGTCAATCCGCAGAGACATGAGGACCGATATGAAGACCATGAGCAAGTGAAGGCACAAGTGCGTGAGTGAAAGCACTCAAATATGCACACACATACACACACACGCGCACAAGGTAAGATCAAAGAGAGGGACAATGAAAAGCTTCGATTGCAAAAGAGTTCTCTTACAAAAGCTCTATTCTCTAACGAGCTAACCCCAAAAATGAGCTCTCTAGCTCTTTTTATAGTTTTTTGACTAGTTTTGGCCCTGTCCAGACCTAGTGTCCAGCCTAGTTAAAAATTAGGTTCCAGAGCTTATTTGAGGGCTCAAACGAAGTCTAAAAATTATGAAAATTGGTAGGATGATACTTCTAATACTCCTCAAGCTGAAGGACTCCTCGGCTTGAACAAAATGGAGTTACAAAAATAGAAAATGGTATTTACAATGGTTTTTAGTGATGAAAATCACTATTTTTATAGGGATTTCTTCTAAAAATTTGACATGCACTTCTTGGAGCTCCCTACTTGCTCCTTCTTCTTGTGTGTCCACCTCTTTGATGTGCTCATGTGCTTTGTCCTTGACCTTCAGCTTCAATATGCATCTAATTGAAGAGCTCTCCAACATTCGCAATTGCGTTGCACTTACGAGCTAAAACAATCGCTTGCAGAATTGTTGTTTTGTCTAATCTCTATCTTATTGTCTCTGTCTATCTTTGTTTCTCTCTTTCTACCTCTTTCTCTCTTTGAATTCTCTCTCTCTCTCTCTCTCTCTCTCTCTCTCTCTCTCTCTCTCTCTCTCTCTCTCTCTCTCTCTCTCTCTCTCTCTCTCTCTCTCTCTCTCTCTCTCTCTCTCTCTCTCTCTCTCTCTCTCTCTCTCTCTCTCTCTCTCTCTCTCTCTCTCTCTCTCTCTCTCTCTCTCTCTCTCTCTCTCTCTCTCTCTCTCTCCCCCTCTCCCTCCCTCCCTCCCTCCCTCCCTCCCTCTCCCTCCCTCCCTCCCTCCCTCCCTCCCTCCCTCCCTCCCTCCCTCCCTCTCTCTCTCTCTCTCTCTCTCTCTCTCTCTCTCTCTCTCTCTCTCTCTCTCTCTCTCTCTCTCTCTCTCTCTCTCTCTCTCTCTCTCTCTCTCTCTCTCTCTCTCTCTCTCTCTCTCTCTCTCTCTCTCTCTCTCTCTCTCTCTCTCTCTCTCTCTCTCTCTCTCTCTCTCTCTCTCTCTCTCTCTCTCTCTCTCTCTCTCTCTCTCTCTCTCTCTCTCTCTCTCTCTCTCTCTCTCTCTCTCTCTCTCTCTCTCTCTCTCTCTCTCTCTCTCTCTCTCTCTCTCTCTCTCTCTCTCTCTCTCTCTCTCTCCCTCTCCCTCTCCCTCCCTCCCTCCCTCCCTCCCTCCCTCCCTCCCTCCCTCCCTCTCCCTCCCTCCCTCCCTCCCTCCCTCCCTCCCTCCCTCTCTCTCTCTCTCTCTCTCTCTCTCTCTCTCTCTCTCTCTCTCTCTCTCTCTCTCTCTCTCTCTCTCTCTCTCTCTCTCTCTCTCTCTCTCTCTCTCTCTCTCTCTCTCTCTCTTTTTTTTTTTCAGGTTATTCAAGAATCTAACCAAGCAAAAAATATGGCTAACTATTGTAAGTACAATTTCCAATATTTTTATATCATTTGAATTGTGTTATTTTCATGAGTTAGCATACTCACACTTATGGATATGCACATATACACTTATACATGATGAAGATGCACATTCACACATATACACATATACACATGCACATACACACAGATATATACACACATATACATGTCCACATACACACACATACACATGTATATGCACAAACATTTCTACAACCACATAAAAAGACTTGCATGCATGCATGATTGCATATATACATACACATACACACATTAACATATACTTAAATACATGTATATGCACATCCACATGCATGCACATTCACATGCATGCACATGGATGCAAATGGAAATGCATCCACATGCACATGCATGTTTCATACATATACACATGCATATACATACACTTGTATATGTTTATACACAGACGCATACATATGCACATATGTATATATACACACACATACACATATATACACATATATATGCACATACATACACACACATATACACATACACACACATGCACATACATACATATACACATATACATGCACATACACATATACACATACCCTTACACATATACATGCATATACATATACACACACATACACATGCACATGCACATACACACATACACACATATACACTTACACATGCACATGCACATGCACATACATACATACATATACACACACATGCACATGCACATACACATATACACTTACACATGCGCATGCACATACATGCATATATACATATACATATGTACATACATTCATACACACACACATATTACACACATATACATGCACATATGTACACACACATATTACACACATGTACATGCACATACATACATACATACATACATACATACATACATACATACATACATACATACATACATACATACATACATATGCACACATACACATGCACATGCACATACACATACATATGCATATACACTTACACATGCAGATGTAGATACATGCATATACACATATACATATGCACATACATGCATGTGCATATATACATAGATACATACATATACATGCATATAGACATACTTACATATATAGATATATACCTACATGTGCATATATACATTTTATATACACACAAGCACACATAAATATGAATGAATTATATAATTAAAGTACTAAAACACATGCTTAATACAAACAATAATAACAATCAATAGAACAAAAATTTTCATTACTTAATACCATACACACAATTCAAAACATAATTGAAATGAACAATATATAGATAATATATATATATATATATATATATATATATATATATATATATATATATATCAACGTAAATACATATCCAATGTCATAATCAAGAATCCTAATCATCATCATCATGATCATCATCATCATCATCATCATCATGATCATCATCATCATGATCATCATCATCCTGATCATCATCATCATGATCATCATCATCATCATCATCATCATTAGCATCATCATGATCATCCTCATCCTCATCATCACGATCATCAGCATGATCTGACATATTTGTGTAAGCACCCTGTGACGATCGAGATCGTCCCTCCTGTGTCTGTCTCTCCACCTCATCCATATCTGCCTCTCCATAATACTCCTATATTACATATAACAACCATAAATAAGTAAAACAATTAAAACATCCATAAAAATAAAATAGTTATATAAAATTTAATAATATTCACAAAAGGATCCAGATGATCTCGCACATACTCGCTCAAACACCGATATCCAAAATCTGTAGCATACTCGATCTCATGTTTCGTAAGATATCGGCCATCATCCTTTCGCTGCATTGAAACTGTTGGAGCAGAGCAATCATCAATAGGTGATTACATGAAGTCCAAAAGTGAAAAGATATGTGGAAGGATGAAGATTACTTTCAAAGGAAAAGAATAGAATCAGAAATGTTTTCTTTTGTATATTACTTTTGTAAATAGTTCAATGTATTTTGAAAAAGATGACGAGTTAGACTCGTATATATATCTACAGATATGTATTCGTAGTTAAGAGAGTGATATAGATCAGATAGAGAGGACAATAGGTGAATAGGTGATGAACATTGTATGTATCATCAACCATATGCATGAAAAGTAATGAAGAAGAAAATATTGTAGATTTCTGCGCGTCGATCTTCTCTCCCATTCTCCTTCTGTGCTTAATCCTTTGAAGAATCCTTTTGTACGTATCTAAGTCCATAGCTAATCTATCTATGGCTAGAATTTGAGAGGTTAATTGCAATCAGGTTGAGAGAATTTTGATTAGGAACATTCATATGTAAGAATGTTCTAAGAGTCGAAAAATCTGGCGCACATTTCATCTTCAAAGAAATGGTCAGTGCTCAGTCCACAGTGTAAAGTTTTACACAAGTGAGGGCTCAAAATCTAAGTTGGAAGGTAAGCCATCTATGGCTAGAAGATCTTGATCAAACGGGTTCAGAGTTGGGAGAACCAGTGCTAAGAAGTTGCAGGTGTCAAAGTCGCCATTGCAAGGAAGCAGTTTCAGACATAGGTAAAGTGTTTCACACATTTCTCACAGTATACTCAATCATTTTGAGAGATTTAACTTGGTAAAGTTGCGCAACCTTAAGGCGAAGTGTTGTGCAAAGTTTTATCAAAAACTTTACAGGATTGATTAGTCAATGAGTGACTAATCTGCAGCAGACTTTTCTGAAGAAACTGAATTTTTCAGAATAATCAATTTTCTGATAATTTGGTGAAGATTCTCTAAATTAGGTGGAGTCTAAAGTTGATCTTGATATAGAGGTGATCTAAATTCAAGGTTAACTTGTTCTTTTGGAGATTAACACTCTCCATCAGTGGTATCAGAGCAGGTTGTGTCAAAATTGAAGTGAAGAAGACTCCGACTATTGCAGAAATACAAAACTTTACATTTCGAAGGTGCAAAAGGTCAAAGTGTGAAGAAAGATTAAAGGAAGACATACAAAGAGCATCAAAAGGATCAGAAGGAGCAACATTCGAAGTAAAGGTACATTCATTATCTGTAAAGGTTAAAGATTTGAAGCTACAGGTGAAGTAAAGATGGGAGATAGTCTCCAAATTGAGAAGCTGGATAGAGAGAACTATCCTGCATGGTCTATGAGGATGGAAGCTCATCTTATGAGCAAAGATTTGATAGGATATATCACAGGAGATGAAGAAAAGCCAGAATTCAGAGATCCTAGTGTTCCAACTAGGGAGGAGCTTGCAGATTTGAAGAATTGGATGAAGAAGGATGCTCAAGCAAGAAGCATCATCTACATGGCAGTTAATGACTATTTGCTTCCTCACATTAGAGGACTTGAAAGTGCATGTGACATTTGGAATGCTTTGGAAGAGCATTTCCAAAATACAACCAAATCAAGGAAGGCTTCACTATGGGCAGAGTTTACTACCTTCAAGAAGAAGGCCTCACAATCAATTTCTGATTATGTGACAAAGATGAAGGACATTGCAGATTCTTTAGGTGCAGTGGATGAAGATATTGAAGAAGACAAATTGGTAAGACAAATACTCACAGGGCTAAGAGGAGATGAGAAGTGGAAGCCTTTCATTTTATCTACAGAACTTTCATTAGATCACTTTACTCTTGACTTGAATCAATTGTTAGGTCATATGCTAACTTTTGAGAATGATGTCAAAGGAGATGTTGATAAGAGTGCAGGTCATGCAATGTATTCTAAAGACAAGAAGAAAGCCAACAAAGGAAAGCAACAATCAGGTGAAGAAGAAGGTACTTCAAATCAAGCAAACTTCATAAGAGGAAGAGGAAATGGCAGAAGTAGAGGAAGAGGCAGAAACAACAAAGAGAATGCAAGAGCTTGTTGGATATGTGGTAAGACCGATCATCTATCTCATGATTGTTGGCATAATAATCAAAATAATGGTAATTATCAGAACTTTAATCAAAGAGCAAGAGGTGGTAGATTTCAGAGAGGAAACTTCAGAGGTAGAGGTGGTAGGAATTCTTTTGGAAGAGGTGGAGGAAGAAGCTTCCAAAGTCAATCCTATAATAACACCTACTACAACTATGCATCAGATCAAAAGGAGGACTCGACTCTCATTATGAATACATGTGAAACTTCACATGAGGACATGAGAGTGTTTTATATTGATTCAGGATGTAGTAATCATTTGAGTGGAAATATTGCTTTGATGACTGACCTAGATCATAATGCAATTAATCATATAGTTCAGACAGGTGATAATACAAAGCATAAGGTAAAGTCAATTGGTTCAGTCAAAGCTAAGGATGGGAGCACTCTTCTGAGTAAGGTACTTTATGTTCCCACAATTCCAAAGAATTTGATCAGTGTAGGTCAAATTGTGGAAAAAGGATATGAGGTAAGGTTCACCAATGATGGAGTTTATGTGGAAGACCCTAGTCAAGGGTATAAACAAGTTATTGCAGGAAAGAAAGAAGGAAGGCTTTTCACATTGAAGGTACAAGGAAATGTTGGACATGCTATGTTCACATATGGAGAGCAGAAGGTGTCAGAATTGGATCTTTGGCACAAAAGACTTGGACACTTTAATGAAAGAGGTATCAAAGAAATGATTAACAATGATTCAGTGCTTGGAATGCCTAACATTGCAGGTCAACACATGACATACAGATGTGAGGCATGTCAATTAGGTAAGGCTCATAAGCAATCCTACTCCAAGCATAGGTTTATGTATTCAGAAAGACTTGAATTGGTGCATACAGATGTGTGGGGTCCTTCAAAGGACTTTAGTATAAATGGTTCAAGATATTATGTCATATATGTTGATGATGCTACCAGGTGGATCACAATTTATGTGATTAAAGAAAAGTCAGAAGTGTTTAATACATTTAAACACTATCATGCATATGCAGAAAGGATTACAGGTCAAAGATTGAAGAGACTAAGGTCAGATGGAGGGGGAGAGTATTTTTCAAATGAGTTCAATGACTATTTGTGGAATGCAGGTATAAAGAGAGAAGTTACTTGCAGGTACTCTCCTCAACAAAATGGGGTAGCAGAAAGAAGAAATAGGACTCTTGTTGAATTTGCAAGGTCCATGATGAAAGAGAAGAATTGCCCAAATTATTTGTGGGCTGAGGCTGTTAATACAGCTACATATTTGGTTAATAGATTGCCTTGTAAAGCTTTGCAGGGTATGACACCATATGAAGCTTGGTGGGGTAAGAAACCTACCTTGGATCATTGCAGAATATTTGGATGCTTGGCATATGCATATGTGCCATCTCAATTGAGACATAAGTTGGAGCCTAAGGCAGAAAAATATGTATTCATTGGTTATGATGATAGGCAAATGGGATACAGGTTGTGGAGTCCATCCACAAAGCAATTTATTGTATCCAAGGATGTTACATTTGATGAGCAAGGTACTTGGTATGCAGGTAAATATAATGTACATGCAGATGATGAAGAAGTAGTGGATCAAAGAAAAGGTAAAGCAAAGATTCAATTACTTGATGAAAGTGAGAGCAATGAAGTGCAGATTGAAGTTGAAGAGAGGCCAAGGTTTGATCCAGAATGTGATGAACCAGAGACCTCAAGAAGTGCAGAAGTTAGGAGATCATCTAGGCACAAATGGCAACCTACAAGGTATAGCTATGACACTTCATTCTTAACTACTAAAGATTATGCTTATTTGGTAAAAGCAGATGAAGACCCTTCTACATATGAAGAGGCTAAAGGGAAGAAGAATTGGGAAGATGCTATGCAAGAAGAGTATGATGCATTGATAGAGAATCAAACATGGGATTTGGTTCCTAAACCTAATAGTCAGAAGATCATTGGATGTAAGTGGGTTTACAAAACAAAAAGATTTGCAGATGGAAGTGTGTCTAGGTATAAAGCTAGACTTGTTGTGAAAGGGTATGCACAGACATATGGAGTGAACTATGATGAGACCTATAGTCATGTGGCAAAGATGACAACCATCAAGACACTCATAGCAATTGCTGCTTGTAAAGGTTGGAAGTTGTCTCAATTAGATGTAAAAAATGCTTTCTTGAATGGTTACATTTCAGATGAAGTCTACATGGAGCAACCAGATGGGTTCAAAGATCAAGTGAGTCCAAATTATGTATGTAAGCTCAAGAGAGCTTTGTATGGGTTGAAGCAAGCCCCAAGGGCTTGGAATTATAGGCTTGTAAAATTCTTGAATGATCTTGGATTTCAAGCATCAAAGGCAGATAGTAGCTTGCTAGTCAAAGCAAGTGAAGATGGGTTCATTTATGTTTGTATTTATGTTGATGACATAATACTTACAGGAACAGATGATAAGGGAATACAAATGATCAAGAAGCAGATGGAGAAAGAGTTCAAAATCAGTGATTTGGGGAACCTATCATTCTTCTTGGGAATGGAGATTTCTTATACTCAACATGGAGTATATGTGACCCAAGAAAGGTATCTTAAAAATTTGCTAACCAAATTTAAAATGGAAGATTGCAGGGTTGCACCTACACCTTTGGAAGTGAACCATAAATTGTCTAGGTTTGGAGGAGAAGAGTTCAGAGATATGAAACTTTATCAAAGTTTGGTTGGTAGCTTGATTTATGCTACATTGACAAGGCCTGATTTGTCATATGCAGTTGGTGTGCTTTCACAATTTATGCATTGTCCTAGAAAGGAACATTGGATTGCAGGACAAAGAGTACTTAGGTACATCAAGGGTACACTCAGAGAAGGGTTGTACTATGGGTTTACTTCAGATACAAGAATCAAGATATATAGTGATGCAGATTGGGCAGGTAATGTGGATGATAGAAGATCAACACATGGATACTTGTGCTATGTAGGAGACAAATTGATTTCATGGTGTTCCAAGAAGCAACATACAGTTGCTTTGTCATCTACAGAAGCAGAATATAAAGGTATGGTGGAAGCTGCAAAAGAGGTAATATGGCTTAAGACACTTTTGAAAGTTTTTGATGTGATTCAGAGTACTCCTATTATTTGTGGAGACAATATGAGTTCATTATACTTGGCAGCTAATCCTGTATTTCATGCTAGAACTAAGCATATTGAAATACAGTATCATTTCCTGAGAGAGAAGGTCATTGAGAAAGAGGTTGAAGTCATACACACTCCTACAAAAGATCAACTTGCAGATATGATGACTAAAAGTTTGGATGGACCTAAATTGCAGAGGTTTAAAGATATGGCAGGAATAAAGAAGATACAGGTAATCACAATTGAAGATTGAGGGGGAGCTGTTGGAGCAGAGCAATCATCAATAGGTGATTACATGAAGTCCAAAAGTGAAAAGATATGTGGAAGGATGAAGATTACTTTCAAAGGAAAAGAATAGAATCAGAAATGTTTTCTTTTGTATATTACTTTTGTAAATAGTTCAATGTATTTTGAAAAAGATGACGAGTTAGACTCGTATATATATCTACAGATATGTATTCGTAGTTAAGAGAGTGATATAGATCAGATAGAGAGGACAATAGGTGAATAGGTGATGAACATTGTATGTATCATCAACCATATGCATGAAAAGTAATGAAGAAGAAAATATTGTAGATTTCTGCGCGTCGATCTTCTCTCCCATTCTCCTTCTGTGCTTAATCCTTTGAAGAATCCTTTTGTACGTATCTAAGTCCATAGCTAATCTATCTATGGCTAGAATTTGAGAGGTTAATTGCAATCAGGTTGAGAGAATTTTGATTAGGAACATTCATATGTAAGAATGTTCTAAGAGTCGAAAAATCTGGCGCACATTTCATCTTCAAAGAAATGGTCAGTGCTCAGTCCACAGTGTAAAGTTTTACACAAGTGAGGGCTCAAAATCTAAGTTGGAAGGTAAGCCATCTATGGCTAGAAGATCTTGATCAAACGGGTTCAGAGTTGGGAGAACCAGTGCTAAGAAGTTGCAGGTGTCAAAGTCACCATTGCAAGGAAGCAGTTTCAGACATAGGTAAAGTGTTTCACACATTTCTCACAGTATACTCAATCATTTTGAGAGATTTAACTTGGTAAAGTTGCGCAACCTTAAGGCGAAGTGTTGTGCAAAGTTTTATCAAAAACTTTACAGGATTGATTAGTCAATGAGTGACTAATCTGCAGCAGACTTTTCTGAAGAAACTGAATTTTTCAGAATAATCAATTTTCTGATAATTTGGTGAAGATTCTCTAAATTAGGTGGAGTCTAAAGTTGATCTTGATATAGAGGTGATCTAATTTCAAGGTTAACTTGTTCTTTTGGAGATTAACACTCTCCATCAGAAACAAATAAAAAAGATTAGTTTCTTGCATTTTAACTAAAATAAAAATATACTCACAATAATGCATATACTTACAAATGTAGCTACAAAACCATGATGGCCCATTTGGCCTAGGTGCAATTAGTGGCCCAACTCAACTCTCCTCTTTGCATCAACTTGTTTATTTAAAGAAAAAAGAAATACATAAATTAAATATAAAAAATTAATAAAATATATGAGAATTATAAATATAAACTATTAATTTGTATACCTTCTTCTAAGGAAATGACTCCTGAAGATGTAGCTGTCTATGAAAAAACTGTCGCATCTCAGGTGGTATGTTAGGTCGCCTCTTATTTTTTTCCACCATACAATATCTCTTGTTAATTTAATCTCAAACAGAAAAAATGAATCAGAATACATACACATATACACACACACATACACATACGCATATACATGCAAACATATACACATATATATATGCATACATATACACATATACATACATATAACATAAACACACATATACATACATATAACATAAACACACATATACATATCCACACATATATACGTACACACATACACATGCATGCATATACACTCATTCATATAAAATACATGCATTTATCCCACAATATTGTGTATTTGTGTATATGTGTGTATGTGTAAATGTGTATATGTGAATATGTGTGTATGTGTAAATATGTATATGTGAATGTTTTTATGTATGTAAATAATCAAATTATTAATATCAAATACCATTATTTGTAGATTTTGATCAATTCAGATGGTGTTGATATATTTAGGTAGTGATGTGTGTGAACACACTAGGACCGCCGGGGCACTTTTTTCCCTCTTTAGGAGGTTTCTTTCCCTTGGCTTGTATATATGCCTATTGCCCTAATGGGCTACTTATCTTTGTACATTCTATAGTAATACATTCAGTATTGTGTGTTGTGCTCCAAGCTTGTTCTCCTTCCTTATGATGTCCGCGTGCTTCCACAGACGTCTATCTCCAACAGTTGGTATCAGAGCACATCCTCGCTTCATCTAGGGTGCCGTTGACACTCCTCCGGTTGTAGTCTCAGAATCGCACAAATTTTGCTGAGCATACTCAACGTATTTTTGAGATCAAAACAACTTAGTTTTGTGGTGCCAAAATCGTGATCTGAGCTCGTTTCGGCTTTCGAATGCACTATCGTAGTGCTTGTGCAGGCTATTTCATCTTTTTGTGCCAAAGGTATATACCAGTTTTTGTTTGTCAGTATAAGCGTCTCCAAGTCTTCTACAGGTCTAGCAGAATTCGTTTGGGCAGTTCTATTCAACTTTTTGAGATATAGTCATTTTTTTGCATCAAGGTATTTTAGTCACCGGCCATGGCTGAAAGCGGTGATGTATTCCGTATGTTGGTTGTTGAGGGTAAGTTGGATGGTACCAACTACCCGTTATGGGCTTATATGATGCGATATGTATTGGTTGCAAAAGGACTGTGGAACATTGTGCAGGGTGTTGAAAAATGTCCTATCACACCTGCAACTGTTACAACTGCAAGTATAGAAGCTGAGGCAGAAGGTGTCAAAGATGATGATATTCTACATATTCCTCTTTGTGTTGCGGTTTCTGTTGCACCTACTGTAGAGCAGATTCTTGGGATGGTAGAGATGCCCAAGCACATGCATTGATAGCTTTGTCTGTCAAATGTTCCATTATTCCTCACATTAGCTCTTGCAGAACAGCTAAGGATGCTTGGGATACACTTAGCACATTGTACCAAGCTAGGAATGAGGCTCGTGTTGCTTACCTCCGAAAACAGTTGGAGAGTGAGCATATGAATGAAGGTGATTCTATGGAAAGTTTTTTAACAAAGATCAAAGACTTGAAGGAGCAAAGTCCGAAGTGTTCATGTGCTTCAAACAATTTTTGGTTTTGGCTGAAAATCTATAAGCATCTAAACTAGGCACCCTTCATTCAAATCGAGGGGGGGAATATATGTCTTCTGATTTTAATGCATTTCTAGCTAAATGTGGGATAAAACACCAGTGTACAATGTCGTATACACCTCAACAGAATGGAGTTGCTAAACAAAAGAACAGGTCACTCATGGAGATGGTGAGGTTTATGGTCAAGAGTCAGGCTTTATCACATAGTTTCTGGCTTGAGGCCGTCATTTGTGCAGCATATGTACTTAATAGGTGTCCCACTAAAGCACTGGAATCTATCACTCCATATGAGGCTTGGCATGATCGCAAGCCATCTATTGCACATCTGCATGTTTTTGGTTGTTTGGCGTATGCATTAGTGCCTGAACAACATCGCAAAAAATTGGATGATAAAGTAGTAAAATGTATTTTTGTTGGATACAGTTCTGAAAGTAAAGGCTATTGTTTGTATTGTTGGAAGTGAGGTAGGCCCTTAGGCTCATGTCACAGGTCCATGGTTCCATAGTTCCATTCATGTACAACATTAATTCCAGCAATCTTCCATATTGACAAAACATGAACATACCACAACTTAATCATACAGATGATGAGATAAAGATAGAGAAAGAATAGACGACATGTGTAAGGTGTTACGTAAGCCATCGCTTACTCATAGTATCGTATATACCAATGTTCAATGTACAATGTGGGAGCAAAATTCTCAACCATTCTATGTGATGAGAAATAGATGAATGAGTGAATGTACAATGTAACAAACATATTCAGATGTGTGGGTAGTAATCTAAATATACATGAGATGTGTGACCTTATAGGTTATAGAAGAGTGAATATGAGTGGCTGAAAGAGGAAGGATCAGTGTGAAACTGATGGTCAACAAACCTACATCTAAACTTAGGCTATGGAAGACCCTAAGTTAGATACGTGTGTGAAAAGATCACATACTTATAAAGTAGCATAGAATGCTAACAAGATTGTTGCCAGAAATCCTCAAACTCATGTGAACACACCTTCTCAAACACCTCATAAAAATATGCATAAAGCATATAAGTACTGATTCTCTTGTACCTATGCCGAATAGGACTCCTCCTGATATGAACGCCACAACCTCCATAAACTTCAAGTAGTACCTGTGTGCATAAAGAGAATATGTACCTGAATACTTAACATAAGATGTGAATCTTATGTTAATCTCCATCTAATGTCTTTGAAGTAGCCCGACATCTTCTTGTAGAAGACAATCTTCAACCTAATATCTTCCTGTAGAAGATAATCTTCAAAATCATGTAGATGGTCCCATCCAATGTCTTTGAAGTAGCCAGACATCTTCTTGTAGAAGATAATCTTCAACCTAACATCTTCTTGTAGAAGATGATCTTCAAATACATCATGTAGATGGGCGATCCTCACCATCAAGCTGCTAATAATCAAGTCTTCTTGCCATGAACAAGAGATTTCCAACATGTATCAGTCACAGAATAAACGCATTCAAGTTAGCCGTGATGTTGTTTTTGTGGAAGATACTATTCAGCCATTGCTTTCATGTACTAAGGAGACTTCTCAACCTTTCCAGGTTTCATGTGATGATGCAGATGATTCCATTTTTCATAGTCTATGAGCTTACACAACCCACGACCTAAAATGCCAAAAGCAATAATGACATCGCCATTTGCCAGATCATGAATTGTACATCTATCATCAACAAATTTCACAACCAAGCCAATCTTGGCTAAAGTTGAAACTGATAACAGATTCTTCTTGATCCCTAGCACAAATAAAGCATCCAATAATGTAAAAGAACTACCATCAATAGTAGTCAAAATGATCTTAACAACTCCCATGATAGGAAAAGAGGAGTTGTTGGCGCATGTGACAATATTCCTTGTAGGTGCAAACTTGAGTGAAGTGAAGAAACTACGCTGCGAGGTAATATGTTTGGGTTCCCCACTATCAAAGTACCAAACATCTGAGCTATTATAGACATACACTATTCATGAGAAGATGGGTCATAACTATTACCGTTAGTGTCCATGTGAAAGACCAAATGGCCATCGGACACTTCTTTGTATATGTTCTTTAATAAAACACATAGTGGCCTGGTCAACCATGGATTGTAAGTTCGACCACATTTGTAAGACCTAAGAGGTCTATCTTCATGCTCCCTGTGTACTATGTTTTTTGCGCATTCAGCAGTCTCTGTGCGGAGTACCATATGCGGCCTTAGGAGGTTCGTTTTCTACTTAGAGGGTATCGTCGTGGAGCTCTTGATAAGAAGAGCGCACCGTGGTGCATTGCCATCAAATTACTTCACTGGTATCAGAGCAGTTCGACGAAAAAAGCTTTGTTCCTTTTGTGTGAGCGAAGCGAGCCCCCTCCCTAAGGCTTTCTCGAAGGCTTATGACTAAGGCGGCGACCAAGGCATACCTTGTCATCTGAGTCACCGAAGTCACCATTGGCACCGTTGGCTGCGCACGAGGGAGGACCTCAATGATCAAGGAATATAGAGGTTCCCGGTATTTCCCGGGAGGTCACCCATCCCAGTACTGTTCCCCTCAGAGCTCGCTTAACCGTGGAAATCTCTTGCCACCAAGCTACACTCTTGTGGTGTCTGAAGAAGGGGAAAGACTAAGGTTGACATTACCTTGAGCATGTTTTGGTCCCTCAAAGGTTCATCCTTTGCTTTCAAGGCCTATTTTGGAAGCATTTTTGGGGTGCCTTTTGGAGCCATTTTGGAGTACTTCTACACATAGTTCTCTTCACACAGGTCCAAGAACATCAAGAAGAGTGTTCTTTGTACTTCTCCAACAATAAATATCAACCTTTGGGGCTGTTTTCAGTCACACTCATAAAACTACAGGTTTCTTGAAAGGTTTCAGTTTTGGTGGGAGTAGTTGTTGCAAAATTTATGTAGGTTTTCTGAGCCTAAAACATCAGAGTTGACAGACACTTGCAGGTGTTATTGGCTAGTTTTTCAGGCTGTGTATTCAGCCTTTTAGTGTCATTTTCTTGCATATATTGAGCACATACACACCATGTACGCCTCTATGGATGCCGCTTATGTACGTCCATGTGTTCATTGGTATAGCGGTTACGTTCTTTGCATAAAGCCTTTTACGTTTGATAAAGAGGGTCATGGTGAGGTTTTCTTAATTGGGAGACACCCAGATGTTGGGTTCTCTTCAGTGATGCAAGTGGAAGACTTACTCAGCCTCGCCATAGGAGATGTATGATAGTTGCTCATAGGTGCTCGATAAGCCTAGCTGGCTTTTGTTGGGTAACTGGTTATATGCAGTGGAGTCAGTGATTCACTATGCAGGAAAACATGTCAGTACTTGCAGTTTTATGATATTTTGACATTGGTCATATGCTCATTTTGCAGAGGATACTCTGGAAAAATTTTTCCAGATTTTTGGTTTAGTCAACTATACAGTGGTCAATTTACTCCTTGATACACTTATTCATTGGTGTTTGGAATCTTCTAGCTCCATTATCATTCTATTCAGTTCTCTACCATCATGGCATCAGAGGTCTCAGGCACATCCGGTGGATCACGATCTACTGCTAGTGTTCTGAGGAGGAGCTATAACTTGCAGGGCAAAGACCATTTTGAGATCCGAAAATTTGATGGCACAAACTTTGCTCTATGGAAGAATCAGATTAAAGATGTGATGATTCAAAGGAGGCAAATGGAAGCCAGTAAATGGGATTTCAAAGAAGCATGTTGACATGGATGAAGATGATTGGGATGAGTTAGATGAATGGCCAGGTCTACCATTTGCTTGCACCTGGCAGATAATGTTTACTTTACAATATTAGACTATGAAAGTGCAGAGGAGCTTTGCAAGAAGTTATGCAATACAAATGAAAAAGAGACGGCATCAAATAAAGTGTATCTGATGAGAAAATTGTATGACCTTCACATGAAGGACACCGATAGTATTGTTGCTCATCTAAATGAGTTTGATGCTATATTCTCCCAGTTACAGGCTCAGAAAATGGATATGGATAATGAGATGAAAGCAGTATTGTTGTTATGCACCCTGCCATCATCATGGGATACGTTCTGCGCAGCTATTAACAATAATGCACCTGGTGGTAAACTCATCTATGATGACTGTTGGCAGCAGCCAGAGGCATAGAAGACGCGGAAGCATGTAAAGACAGAGCAGGGAGCCAGTCGAATCAATTTTTTCAAAGATTTATGTTTTATGAATATTCTTCAAAACCTCCAACAGTGATTTTCATCACTATTGTAACATATGTAACATAGAAAAACCCTTTTTGTAATTCATAGCTCCATTTTGTGCAAGTCAAGGAGTCCTCGAGCTTGAGGAGTGTAGGTAGAATGAGCATAGCAATTTTGGTTATTTTTAGACACCGTTTACCCTCTCAAATAGCGCATAGGACCTATTTTTTAGCTATGCCGGTCACTAGATGTGAAACCGGTCAAAACTAGTCTAGAATCTATAAAAAGAGCTAAAGAGCTCATTTTTGAGGTTAGCTTGTTGGAGTAGAAAGAGCTTAGAGCTATTTTGAGCTTGTAAGAGTGTTCTTGAGTAATAGAGTTGATTTCTCACCTTCCATTGTGTCTTGCTTGTCTCTTCGTAGTGTGTGTGTATGTGTGTGTGCATCTCTATGCTTCTCACCTTCACTCTCACTTCATCTCTCATTCACGATCTTCATATCACTCCTATCTCTTCTGCGGATTGACATTAAGGAGGTGGAGCTTCTTAACGTGGTTCTCACCATTGTGCTAGAGCAACACCAAATTTGGTGCCGTTTCCGGGGATCGAGTCTAGGACGAATGTGTGATGGTAAGAGTATAGCAAGAAGTGGCGTTGGAAGGACACCAGCGTGTAGAGCACACTTGCGCACATAGGAATCCACAGATGCATCTTGAAAATTTTCATTTTGGTGGACCATCGCGATTGGCTTAGACCATCGCGATTGTGTCACACCATCGCGATTGGCTCACACCATCGCGACGGCTCGGCCGGACCATCGCGACGGTCTCACGCCATCGCGACGGTTCACTTGAACCATCGTGATGGTTCACGCACACGCCATCGCGACGGTTCACCTGGACCATCGCGACGGTCCCAGACCATCGCGATCATCTCAGACCATCGCGATTGCTCACCCAAACGCAAATTTTAGGGTTTGATTTTTTGACCAATTTTGGGGCTATTTTTTGAAGATTTTTGGATCATTGCACTCATAGGAGACCCCTTGGCTCATATTTGAAGAAAAACCTGTTTGTGAGTTTTCACCCCCCAGGGCCTGAACGGTCATATCTTTTTCATCCGAAGTCCGTTTGAGCTTTATAGCTCGTTAGAAAGCTCTTGACGAGTACTACGTGACCTCAACTATTCTTTTCATAAAGAATACGTTGATTTTTAGATAAGCTAGTTTGAGGTTGACCTAGTGTGGGACTAGAAAGCTAGGGGGCAATCATCAAAAATTAGGCAAAAGGGAAAGGACTTTTAAAAGTGTATATATTCAGGTGCTTGATCATCCATTGTGAATTGGTCTAAACATTGAGTTTTGGAAGGTCTTGCAAGGCAATCAAGGGCATTCAAGGCAAGGCAGTGAAGGGCATAAAGCTTGGGAAGCGCGGCTTCTTGGGCATCAGGGCAACCAGAAAAGCTGACTCGAGGTTGGAAGATTACTCAACCCCCTCAGTCAATTCTTAGCTTAGGATAAATGGTAGCATTGTGGATTCCAGACGATAGGAACGCACCAAGTGCAAGAGACTTAAATTTATCAAGCCTAAGACTAAAGATAAAGGTATGTGATACGAAAACTTAAGGGACAGAACCTAAGTCTGACGGAACGAGAACTCAAAGTACCACAGAAAGTCGAATTCCTGACGCATACATCTAGACAAGAATCTAAAGGGGCTTAAAAAGAATCAAGAAAGTAAGAACAAAGAATTATTGACGATCTGAGCGTGTACTGAGTGTGCAAGGAAGTAAATTCATGAACCTTAGATCGGGCAAACATATAGGTAAGTCTGACCGACGAAGCCTTAGATCATCAGAGGTGAGTGTAGGAACCACTGCTCGATCGTGGGCTCAACAATTGAACACTAGTTATCCCTACGAGAGCTCAGATACGAGTGAATCGGAAAAATGGCATTTAGCACAAAAAGACTAGAAGGAGGGTCAAATGTAGCATATTTAGAAAGACCTGAAGGACCCTATAGAACTCAGTTAGAATTTCTCCGAACCAACCGCGTAGGTGCTCGCATCTATGAGGATGGTTTGAGAAGACAAGTGGTGCAAATGCACAATCCTGATCAACCCATTGGATTGGAACGTCCAGTGGTGAAATTCGAGAGACGCGTACATAGACAAAGAAGGAATGATGTACATCTTAAGTACGCAGCCAAACAATACGAATGAGTTTGGCGTAATTCAGTTGGAAACAGAAGCGAGATCCCAAGGAAAGGAACCATTGGAAGAACCTAGGACACCTAGAGGGAAATCTGTACTGACACAAGTACTAGTTCCAGATTGGACCCCTCAGGACAACAAGAGCGTAGAGCTGTTTGTAAATAAAGAAACTGACGAAGCATTTTGGAGATATAGAACAGAACAACCTAGCGAGGTTGGCTCCATCATAATCTATGAGTTCAAGGACCCGGATACACCTGGAAAGGTTGTATACCTGGATGAGACTTCAGAAAGAGTATTTGTTGTATATTATTGAACAATGCATTGCTAAAGTGTTATATTATTAATGTATTAATATGTTTTTGATGTTTCTGATATAGCAGCTGAAGGTTCATGAGGAGCGTGCAAGGCGTGAAAGGGCGGACATCAATAATCCGAATAATTATTATTTAGCTTGTAAATAAACCTGCGTAGAAGGTTCTATTGTTAAAAAAAAGTAATGATTAGCATAATGATCATTGTAGACCGTAGTTTCTGTTATTGAAAGCAATGGCTTTCTGTAAAAGTTATCAACTTTTAGTTTCACGCTTGCTTTTCAAAGCCGCCCTCTTGTAACCACTCTTTTCGACGTAATCAAAATTCCTATAAATACATGCACTCTGTGGACTGTCGAAACAGAGTGCATGGGGGGAGATTGCACCCAATCTTGCGTTCGGTGTCGCAAGGCGTCGACTAAGGCAATAACTTAGGCAATACATTGGCAACATTGGCACCCAAGGCTCCCTTGGCGACCGTTGGCAGCCGTTCGCTACACGCGAGGCAATTTTAATTTTTGAGTGGTAATAGAGACGTTTAGAGTCCCTAAGGTAGGAGGATTTGAACCCACAATCTCCTACTTTCAAGGGAAGTATTTTGACCACTCCACCATCTCTTGGAGTTGTACTCAAGTTCTCTTTCTTTATTATTTGTGGAAGGCGCGCGCGTCGATTTCAAGATTGGACCCAAGAAAGAATCAAGTGTATCTCTCAATCCGTAGGTCGGATTGAGGCGTGTAATATACCGTTGGAAAGCTCTCGGAACAAACTTTCCAATGAGCTAGCTTGGAAGTGTGAATTCCTTCAAAATCCTTGGGTGGCACTTGATTGAGTGTTCAAGATACCAAGCAAGGTTGAGAACACGGGATCGAGACACCAAGGTTGCTAACAAGAAGGTTCAATACACCAAGGTTGAGAGCAAGGGTCCAAGAGCACCATGGAGGATTACAGTAATTCACCTCTACCTGCGGCAACACTTGAACAACAACTAGAGCTCTTGCGGCATGAGCTTCAATGAGCTCAGAACGAGATCCGACAACGTGATGAAATCCTCCAAAAGATGCAAGCTGAGGAAGACAACCTTACGAGAGTAGTAAAAGCTATTGTATCTGCCCAATCTGATGTTACTCATTCAAAGATTGGTAATAGAAACTACCAGTTTCTACGATTTGATGGCCGAAAGGATGGGCCTTTAGTACTTTCTTGGTTGTCACAGTTTGATGATTTTTATACCGATGAAATGTATGCTGAAAGTGAAAAAGTTAAATTTGCCACTAACTATTTAGTAGGTAAAGCACAACTCTGGTGGAATGTCCTGCGACACAGTACGGAGCGTCCAACAACTTGGAAGGCTTTTCAAGAAAACGTGAAGGATTCATTTCTTCCTCCTCAATACCATTTGCATGTTCGACGAGCATGGACGACCCTTACATGGAAGGAGGGTGATACGGTTACTACCTACACAGAGCGGTTCTGGCAAAATTTACTACTTGTACGAATGCTTGAAGATGTATCAGAAGATATCTTGCAGCAGAAATACGAAGATGGTTTGGAGGTGGGAATCCAAGCTAAGCTTCACACCCTACGACCTACAACCCTCAACAAGGCTATATCTTTTGCTTATGATGCAGAAAAAGAATTCCAGTCCATAACCAAGTCACTCCGTCTACAACAACCACGTCCACGACCATTTCCTGTTAAACCTTCATTTCCTATGAAGCGTAATTTTAATGCCCCATCTTACCCTAGTTTTCCTCGTCCTCCACAATCCAATTACTCAACTCCACCCGTTGCTTCATCTCTCCAACCAACCAAACCACCTACCCTTCAAACTTCAGCAGTGAATGCCCAACAGAAGCGACCACGAATCACTTGCTGGAATTGTGGTAAACCTGGACATACAAAAATAAGGTGTAGATTGCAACCTCTTCATATGAAACCGGCTACAGCTCGATTGCATAACGTGGAGGTCTATAATGAAGAAATTCCTCCTATTTGGACAGAGGAATCACTAGAGAAGGATTTAAGTACCTTGGGTAACGATATCTCTCTACACTCTCTTCTTTGCATGCAGGGTACAATAAATAACAAACTAGTTAAAATTTTACATGACGATGGTAGTTCACATGACTTCATTTCACATTTATTAGTACAAGAACTTAAATTACAAACGTTTCCTTCTTTGTATAAAGTGAAAGCTGCATTTCAAGGTAGTTGTTATAATGTAACACGAGAAGTGCAAGATGTTACGATTAGCATAGGCCCTTATGTTGATTCACGAACATTTTTAATTGCACCTTTGCAATCTTATGATGTTATAATAGGTATGCCTTTTCGTCACCATTATAACCCACGTATTGACTACCATACTCATACCTTTAAGTTTGCTTTCAAAGGTCAAATCATTACTTTGTCTGCACGGCATGATTTCCAGCCATTTCCATTGATTAGTCACACTCAAGTAAAACGTGCATTTAGGAAAGGATTCAACTCATGCATTGTTTTTGTCAATGTCATCAATGATTATACTCATACACTTCCAGATGCATATAAACCTTTCATGAGTACTTATAAGGATTGTTGTCTGAATATCCCTCTGAACTACCACCAGTTCGAGGATCCTTTGACCATAGCATAGACTTAGTCCCTCGTAGTTCTCCTCCTCATAAAGCACCTTATAGACATGGCCCACTACATCAAAAGGAAATAGAAAATCAAGTAAAAGACCTACTACAAAAAGGACTTATAAGGCCTAGTTCTTCCCCATTTGGAGCACCAGTTCTCTTAGTAGAGAAGAAGAATAAAACTTATCGAATGTGCATTGATTATAGAGCCCTTAATAAGATCACGATCAAGAATAGATACCCTATTCCTCGAATAGATGATCTCTTAGATAAGTTACGAGGAGCTCGTGTCTTTAGTAAAATTGATCTTAAATCGGGTTACCATCAGATTCGTATGACACAAAGTGATATTTTTAAGACTGCATTTAGAACTCAAAATGGCCATTATGAATTTATGGTAATGCCCTTTGGACTTACTAATGCCCCTGCTACATTTGCGCGAATGATGAACAATATTTTTCTTGATTACCAAGCTTTTGTTCTTGTATTCTTTGATGACATACTTATTTACAGTAAGAATGATAGTGAACATGAAAAGCATCTTGAAACAGTTTTTCATTTGTTACGAGAGAACACATTTTATGCTAATCCTGAAAAGAGTTATTTCTTTCAGCGTAAGCTAGAATATTTAGGACATATTATTTCAAGTGAAGGTGTGCATGTGGATCCGAAAAAGATTAGAGTTATCATAGAATGGCCTACACTACAATCAGTCAATGATGTTCGTTCTTTTCTTGGGTTGGCCAGTTTCTATAGGAAGTTTGTTCGAAATTTTTCTTATTTAGCATTGCCTCTTACCTTGTTGTTGGAAAAGAAAATAAAATTTGCATGGGGAATTACCCAACAACAGTCCTTTGACAAACTTAAACATGCACTTTCACATGCACCTGTTTTACAATTACCTGATTTTTCACAACCCTTTCATGTTGTTACTGATGCTAGTGGTTCAGGAATAGGTGCTGTTTTGATGCAAAATGACCATCCCATTGCATTTGAGAGTAGAAAGCTTAAACCCTCAGAGCATAATTATAGTACGTATGATAAAGAATTGTTAGCAGTTGTGCATGCTTTGCGAATTCGGAAACACTATCTTATGGGCTTTGAGGTCTTAATCAAAACCAATCAATAGGCTATTAAACATTTATTAAATTAGCCCTTAACCTTTGATGGGCATCTTAAATGGGCATCATTCATTCAAAATTTCCAACCCATGATACAATATCAGCCTGGTAAAGCTAATGTTGTAGCAGATGCTCTTAGCCGTTTTCCTTTGCATTCTGTTGTTTTGAATAATATTTCTGCCATCCAAATTCATTCTTTTCAAGAAATGGTTTCCACTTATGCATCTAATTTGTATTTTTCACGTGCATGGCATGACTTCAACAATGCTGCATCTTTATCCGATGAACATTATACATTTCATAATGGTTTCTCTATTTTCAACATAGATTGTGCATAACCCAAGCTTTTAAAGATTTTGTCATTAAAGAAATGCATGAACCATCTTACATGGGTCATAGAGGCATACAAAGCACCATTTCTGCTTGCAAAGATTTCTTCTTTTGGCCACACATGGAAAAAGATATTGCACATTATGTTTCTCAATGCATTGTATGTCAGGGTGTCAAACGTCATCATGGTAAACCATTTGGATTATTAATGCCACTTCCTATTCCAAATGAACCATGGGAACAAATCTATGGATTTTATCACAGGTCTTCCTATCACTTCATCACATAATAATATGATTTGGACAATAGTTGATCGGTTTAGTAAATATGCATATTTCATTCCATGTGGAAAAACTTTGACTGCACCTCAAGCTGCAAAATTATTCATTAAATGCATTTTTCCACATCATGGATTTCCTAAAGTAATGTTATCTGATCGTGATGTTAGGTTTTGTAATCATTTTTGGGTTGCCTTATTTCAACATTTTGGTTCTAAAATAGATTTTAGCTCTGCATTTCATCCTGAAAGTAATGGACAGAGTGAGGCTACAAATAGTACTATTCTTGATTTATTGCGTTGTTATTCATTAGATAATCCTAATAACTGGGATGAAAAGTTGCCATTGCTTCAATTTGCTTACAATAACACTTCACACACCACTACTGGTCGTGCACCTTTTGAAATAGTTTTTGGTAAAAAGCTTCCCACTCCCATGTCCCTCACCCAAACCGACATTCTGATGGCTGATTCTATTGCTCAAGATCACGTTTCTATACTTCATGATGTTCACGAACACATTAGGAAAAGTCAAGAGCGATATACACGTATTATCAATACTAAACGATTAGCCAAAGAATTCAAGGAAAATGATTTTGTATGGTTGCGAATAATTAAAAGACGTCTCAAAAATATTTTGCAGCATCCTAAAATTAAACTTGCACCACGCTATTATGGACCGTATCGCATTATATTAATGATAATTCATTTCGATTAGATATTCCATCCCATTGGACCATTCATAATTCTTTTCATATTAGTTTACTTAAACCATTTAAAGGAACTTTACCACTTGCTCCACTTCTTGATGACCCTCCTTTAATTGAAGAACAATCTGAAATCTTAATTCTTGAGAAAATCATTGATTATGATGTCACTACTACACGCACAGGTACTCAATATCATCGATATTTGGTTAAGTATAAAAATCACTCTATTGAAGAATGTCAATGGATACATAAAACAAAATTAACACCTCATTATGACCACTTAATTTCTGCATATCATACACACACATTAATGTAACAGCTCCATGAACATTTCCATGCATGTATTTTACATGGCACATGCCTATTTTTATTGAGTGATGAAACATGTGATTGGCCATCTATGTTTATTTTTTTTTTATCGCCTGAGGTCAGTTGCGTGTTCAACTGTGGGGCATGTTATACCTTATGGAATCTGTTGAACAATGCATTGTTGGATTGAAATATAAAATAGCCAATGCATTGTTGGATTGAAATATGAAATAGCCAATGCATTGTTGGATTGAAATATAGCATAGCCAATGCATTGTTGGATTGAAATATAGAATAGCCAATGCATTGTTGGATTGTAACATGGATTATGTTGAACACTGCATTATAATTGTTAGAGTGTTGAATTATTTTATCAACTGAGGTCAGTTGCTTGTCAACTGGGAGGCATGTTGTATATTATTGAACAATGCATTGCTAAAGTGTTATATTATTAATGTATTAATATGTTTTTGATGTTTCTGATATAGCAGCTGAAGGTTCATGAGGAGCGTGCAAGGCGTGAAAGGGCGGACATCAATAATCCGAATAATTATTATTTAGCTTGTAAATAAACCTGCGTAGAAGGTTCTATTGTTAAAAAAAAGTAATGATTAGCATAAGGATCATTGTAGACCGTAGTTTCTGTTATTGAAAGCAATGGCTTTCTGTAAAAGTTATCAACTTTTAGTTTCACGCTTGCTTTTCAAAGCCGCCCTCTTGTAACCACTATTTTCGACGTAATCAAAATTCCTATAAATACATGCACTCTGTGGACTGTCGAAACAGAGTGCATGGGGGGAGATTGCACCCAATCTTGCGTTCGGTCTCGTCTCTTGTCGCCTCTATTTTCTGTGTGTTTTTCTGCGTTTGTAATCTCTGTATGCGCGTGAGCAAGATCCTGACAACAGTATTTGTGGTGCCAGACCACGCTAGAAATACATACACATGGAGAGGTCAATTGGTATTCCCTCCATCACGAGCAAACAGAAACACGAGCCAACAAGGGGCAGGAACATCCTCAGCCCATGCTAATCAAAGAGAGAAGAATAAAGAAAGACCAGAAGTAAGCTTCAATCATCCCATAGGGAGAGATAGAACCACCATAGACACGGATAGAGTGGAAAGACAGAGAATACCAGGTGGTAGAGATGATTTTCCTCTACCTAGACCAGGTGAACATGCAAGAATATTACGACCCACTCAACTAGTGAAATCCATGAAAAACTATTTTGATGGGACTGGAGATCCCTACGACCATGTAGCGGAATTTAAGCAAGTGCTGCAGAGCAAGTCGAAGACATGTTCACGCAATACAACGCGTTTGGACTAACGTTAAAGAATACAGCTTTAACTTGGTTTCAACCATTGCAACAAAGGCAATTTAGGGATATCCATCACTTTTTAGAGTCATTCATCACTGAATTCTCTAAAAGTGGGATTAGACATGACACGTCTTCGTTGATTCATAGTTTCAAACAGACCCCTCAGGAAACAGTTAGACTTGCAGGACGTAGGTTTAGACAATATGTTGAAAGATGTCCTATGCAAGAGTTACCCTCACAGGCCAAACAAGTGTCATTGTTTCTAGACGGCTTGTTGAGCTCTAAATTACGCTCCTATGTGTACTTAAAAGAACCCAAAACGCTAGAGCAGTGTGTAAGAATATGCATAGACATTGAGGACAACTTAGGAGACGAGTTGGAACTCTCAAAGGTCTATAAGGACTCAGACTGTTCATCTCTAGCATCCACAAAATTGTCTAGCTCAATAGAGGATCTAGCAGAAAAAGTGGCCCAAAAACTAGGAGTTTCTAGTAAACAAATGCCTAAGTTAACAACTAACATACGTTGTTACACCTGTGGGGGAAATCATTTGGCAAACGTGTGTCAAAATGCGACACAAACTCAAGCCAACCCTAGTGGCCAGTACTGTACAATTGAGAGAAGATACACAAATCATACGGCTCAGGACTGCCCATACAACAAACAAACAGTGAGACAGAACTACCCGCAAGCATATGCATAGCCAGGTAGGTATCAAGGCCAGTACAATACTCAGCCTCATTACTATAGGCCTCCTCAAAACTATCCATATCAGGCTCAACAAAGACCTCAACCTGTCTTAGCTCAGCAGCCACCCCCACCAGCTAATGTCATCTCTGTGAAATACGCTACTGCAGAAGAGAACCTCAATAGAGCCTTAGTTCCCCTTTCACCCTTAATTACCGACAGTGATCCGAACTCAAACAGTTTTGACTCCACTCATGTAGATAGTCCACCCGCTTATTACACGGAGTCACCAGAACATGTGGAAACATATCAATATGATAGTCCACCAGTGGAACCTAGTTGGGAGCCCGATTATGCTAATTTGATGTACACAAACCCGAATCCGCGGCCCCAATTGAGACAACAAAGACCACAGGGCCCTAGAGGACCATGCTTTAGGTGCCAAGGAGATCATTTCATAAAGGATTGTCCACACCCTCCTATAGCAAGACAGTCTCAGTATTATAACATACAAGGCTTTTGCGCCGATTGTGGTAAAGAGCACATAATCAAAGATTGTCCTAAGGACCCTGTTAATGCTTCAAATGTGACACCGATCAACGTGATAGGTATTGTAAACAACGCAGATGGATCCAACCCTACATACGTGCCTATCCAAGCTATAACAAGAGCCCAGGCCCTCTTACAAAACCAACAGCTTAGTCAGGAGAAAATAGCCAGAACTAGTGAAATTGGAGAGTCTAGCAGTAAAAAGATGAAATCTTGGAAAGACTCTAGAGAAAGGATTAAGAGAAAATGGAGTAAAAAGATAACCGAGCTGGAAGGAAGTTTAAAAGAATCTAGAGCCAAAATCCTAGAATTGACTTCACAAGAATTAAATCAAGAGAACCCAGCTCAGAAATCCGGATCTGTTTTAGCAGAACCCATACCAGAAAATCTAGACATGATGTTCTGTGCATATCAGGCTAGAATAAAAGAAGGACCTCAAGTAGCTGAAATGAGTAAAAACTACCCTCGAGCAGACTTAGAAATTGAGAGGACTAAACTTTGCATGAAGATGGTAGAATTAGCACAAGCTTTGTTCGAAGCCTCTAGATATCTTAATTGGAATAACATGGCAAAACCTGAACTACACTTTCAAGGTCTAATGGAGAGGCTAGAATACTTGATAGAAAGCAAAGAGAAAAAGGATCAGCATAGGAATCTTAGTGTCCCAGAGACACAGGAAAGGAATGCACCATCCCTATCTCAAGTGCCAAACACAGAAGGGGAAGAAAACCTGTCTTCTATACATAGATATTCACATGAACTTTTTAGAGAAATCCAAGAAGAGAAATGGAGAAAAGAACAAGGAACCCATCCTCCTATTCAAGAAATAGACGACTTGCAAGAGCAATTTCCCCAAGACATCCCCTCTATTTACGATGATGTAGAGGAGGAACAACTGAGTGAACATACAGGTTTTGAATCTAATTCTTTGCATGAATTACCTCAGTTCACAGGACCTTGGGAAGCAAAGTCTATTAGCATGAGAGCACCCACGATAATAGTGAGGAATGAAGAATCAGTGATCCCTAGAAACACGGAAGTGGTCAAGAACACTAAAGTTCAGTGTCACCTCACTCTTGAGGAATTGTTGAAGGTAAAACCAGAACTATGGAAGCATGTAGCAAATCAATTCCCTGAGCTTGCTACTACTCGTTCACAGATAGGAACACACAAGAAGGTACCAAAAATACCAGTAGAAAAGATAGGAGATGTAAGCAAAGGAGAGGAAGGTAACACTTATCTTCCAATAACCCATCAGGGCTACACCACGAAAGCCATCTTAGATTCGGGAGCCGGAGTAGCCATCGCTACCACCGCTTTATGGAAACGTTGGGGTAAGCCAGCATTAAGACCTACCAGGATGAAGCTACAAATGGCTGACGGACACATAGAAAAACCATTAGGCTTACTAGAGGGCATATCTCTCACCACTTGTGGTGTGGAGTTTGAGCATACCTTTGCCATTTGTGATTTTGCAAAAAATCATGCCTATGAGATGATATTGGGACGACCATTCATGCATCAGTTGCAAATTGTACAAGATTGGGGAACTAATTCTTTGTACTTGTAACATTTAGGAGTGACTACTAAAGTTAATCTTAAAGACTATTCACATAGGGATGTACCCCCAATACAATGGAACACCATCCATAAGACACAGGAAAAAACAGAATCAGTACACTCTTTGGAGTCAGACCCCTCATGGTTACACGAGGACACTCATCTATGGATGTGTAAAGTTGCAAAACAAGAGGAAGAATGATTAGAAGCCAGGACCCTAGGTGCAGAACAACATCCACGCACCCTTCAAGACCCAGCTTACGCCCCGATAGTATTTCCAGATGAAGAGTTTGAACCCCATGGTTGGGCAGAAATCCTAGCAACCATGGACGTAGCCATCAATGAAGAACAATGGACACCCCACTGTGACGAGGATGGCTATGATATCTCAGTTTTCACGATAGAGCCAATCATGTGTGATTCCATTTTAGAAGAGTGTGAACCTAGCACTGATGCATTTGAGGATGCGAGTGATTTCGATTTAGAATCAATTATTATGGACCCACCCTTTGCATCAGAGGAAGAATATTTCTACGAGGTAGAGACTCACCCTCTGAGACATGAAGAAATTACAAATGAGGTGAGATTAACCACACAAGTGACT